>JBBPJY010000007.1:6588-22925 GCA_038088975.1 Xerocomus cyaneibrunnescens
TTTCTGGCGTTTTTTCAGAGGAACCCGGGTGCACTCTATATACCTCAGACTGTAGTACTCGTTCGGAATATGTATCCCAATACCCTTTTTTTCTATGCCTTGGAGCATAACGCCAGTGCAGTAATAGAGTTCCCTACTCCCCGTCGGACATCACGTGCACATGAAGTGGCTAGGGCGGGCTGCCCCGCGTCAATACGCGTTTTTCTACGCGTCTCGTCAAGCTTACGCAGCGACCACCATGTCGATGCTCGACGAGCCTGTTCCTCAGGATGACCTGATGCGCGACAGGACGCGCGTCTTTGAAGAGTTCCTCATTTCAGACTCTCCCATTTACAATTATCGCGACGAAATCGCTCGCTTGCTACGCACTGAACAGACGCGTCTCATCGTCAACATCGATGATCTCCGCGACTACAACAGAGAGTACGCAGACGGTCTTCTCAAACAGCCCGTCGACTTTCTCCCGGCTTTTGATGATGCTCTGGTGAATATCGTCACCCAAATCCACGACGCTGAAAAACACGAGCTGGAAGGGAAAAGCTATCGCGTAGGCTTTAGTGGATCCTTCGGTGATCACCATGTCAGCCCACGAACACTCAAAGCCGAACACCTCGGAAAGATGCTATCATTGGAGGGTATCATCACGCGTTGTTCCCTTGTTCGGCCCAAAATGCTAAAGTCAGTGCACTATTGTCCTGACACGAAACTATTTCATTCGCGCGAGTATCGCGATGCTACGACCTCCACTTCCAATCTCCCGCCGACGTCCACCGTTACTCCTCAACAGGACGATGATGGCCATCCTCTGCAAATGGAGTACGGCCATTGCGTGTTTCGGGATCATCAACGGATCAGTATTCAGGAGATGCCCGAGCGTGCCCCTCCGGGACAGTTACCACGGAGCACGGACATCATTCTCGACGATGACCTTGTTGACAAGTGTAAACCTGGTGATCGTGTCCAGTTAGTTGGCTTTTACCGAAGTGTAGGGGGTGGCTCCAATGGCGCCTTCAAGTGAGCGTTGATTTACATCCGTACTCAATACAGCCACTCAAACTCCCTCAAAAGATCGCTTATCCTTGCTAACAATATCAACCTTCTTTCCTCGAAGATAGGAGGTGGAATCGCTCAGACCCCACTGACCGATACTGATATTCGGCAAATCAACCAGCTTGCCAAACGACGCGACATTTTCCACCTACTTTCGCAGTCGCTTGCCCCTTCAATCTTTGGGCACGACAAAATTAAAGAGGCCATCCTACTTCTCCTCCTCGGTGGCGCGGAGAAGAACCTCCCAAACGGCACGCACATCCGTGGTGACATCAATTTACTCATGGTCGGCGACCCGTCAACCGCAAAATCACAGCTCCTACGATTTGTCCTTGGCACGGCGCCGCTCGCGATTGCCACAACTGGGCGAGGGAGCTCCGGCGTTGGTCTGACCGCCGCTGTTACCACCGATCGAGATACCGGCGAACGTCGCCTTGAAGCAGGCGCGATGGTCCTCGCTGACCGTGGCGTGGTCTGCATCGACGAGTTTGACAAGATGTCAGACATTGACCGTGTTGCAATCCACGAAGTCATGGAGCAACAGACGGTCACCATCGCCAAGGCAGGCATCCACACAAGTTTAAATGCCCGATGTAGCGTCGTCGCGGCTGCTAACCCAATATACGGACAAGTAAGTCATTGCCAGGAACTTTTGCCGACGTCACCTTGACACCCCGTACAGTACGATATCCACAAAGATCCCCATAAAAATATCGCCCTCCCCGACTCGCTTCTCTCCCGTTTCGATCTTCTCTTCATTGTTACGGATGACATTGATGAAGAGCGCGACCGCAAAATTGCTGACCACGTACTTCGGCTACATCGGTACCTTCCCCCTGGGGTTGAAGAAGGGACGCCAGTCCATGACATTCTCGCTCAGCCGTTGGCCGTTGATGGGCCTGGTGTCGCTCCACTCGAACAGGACACTGTTGGAGAATCCAGCCCGTTTGAAAAATATGACCCACTCCTTCACGTCGGTTTCACCGCGGCAAAGTCCCGCACTCGGAGAGGCAAGCAGGTAAAAATAGAGGTCCTCAACATCAGCTTCGTGAAAAAGTATATCCAGTATGCAAAGAGCAGGCCAGCGCCTGTGCTCACGAACGGTGCGGCAAACCATATTGTGAACGTGTATGCTAATCTCCGCAACGAGGAGGAAAGTCAAGCGAATAAGAAAAAGGTATATATATATAATTCCGCCAATTTCTCAGCGACTGAGACTTGCATATAGACCGCGCCGTTGACAGCGCGTACACTGGAGACCCTGATCCGTCTGTCCACCGCTCACGCGAAAGCCCGACTCTCGTCCAAAGTTGAACAAGATGATGCAAGAGTGGCCGAGGAGATAATGCGGTATGCTCTTTACAAGGAGGTTGCGAAGCGACGCCGACAAAAGAGAAAAAAGCGCAAGCTTAATCATGGTGGTGCTAGCGCAGGCAAAGACGAGGACGGCTCTCAGGATAGTTCGGATGAAGAGGACAGTGACGAGAATGACGACGACGACGAACAGCCTGGAACGGTGGAACGCCGAAATATGCCTCAGCAACAACCCAACGATGCACAGGTTCCGGCGCAGTCGGGGAGCCAAAACTCTTTGTGGCAAGATGACAGCCAGGATGTGAGAATGGCCAAGGTTCCGACAACCGCGGCGGACCCTATTAGCGATGGCGGCGTTCGACCCGAACGGTATGTCAAACGGCCTCCTCTTTTCAAGACTGACTCGAACGTTTCTTTTCTCGTTCTTCCGCTGCAGACTCCAGTTATTCCGATCTAAGGTGGCAAACTTGTTTGCCTCGCGTCTACAGGACGAGGAACAGATCTTCCTGGCGGAGCTTGTCGAGTTGGTCAACGCCGGACTGCCTACGGATGCGTTATTTGGAACAGCCGAGGCCACCGCTATTTGCCAGATCATGACCGATTCGGATGAGCTCATGATGAGCGAGGGGATTATTTACAAGGTGTGATATCCCCGCGGACGCGGCTCCCGTTCGCGTTGATATCCATGTTCTATACCTTTTTCGTTCGGTTGCTTGACTGCATTTGTATCATGCTGTGTCACTGTACTGTAGACTAGTACCGTTGAGGATTTGCGCTCTCACATCTGGGACTCTCGCTGTGTGAAACCGGAATTCGACAGTGTCGTTATGGTGCTGAGTACCTGATCCAAAGATTCACGAATACACATGCGCCGTACATACGCCCCACGTGCACATGCTTCGAGGTCGTATGGTCCTCGTCCACTCAACGTCGACAATCATCCCTCAACCTCAGAATAGTCTTGACTTCATCCATCCCCAAGCCCCCGGTCCCGAGCTCCGTCACACTATCCATAAGCTCCTCCCACCCATCGCTCTTGCCCAACATCGCGTCGAGCAACCGTTCACGGTGCTGTAGATCTGCACCGAGAAGGCGTCCAGCTGCTAGCAATCGGCTCCACGGTTTCTCGATCCTCACGCGCGACGTGTTCATCGCCATTTGCGAGGTTTCCGCCCACAACTCGCATTCCGCTTGGACGATGCGTGCTTGGGAGTGTGTCAGCCCCTGCCGTGTCAAGCCGGGCCGGAAGAGGACCTGTCGCTGTAGGACATGTTCCGAGAGTCGCGATGCGGTCCGCCTGTAGACTCTCGTGACGACCGAGGCTGGGAGGGTGCTCCGTAGAAATACCAAATGGGATGACAGGAGCGCGACGACCAGTACTAAGGTACTTGGCACGGCGACCTCCATCGTACTGTCGTCCAAGTCCTGTGCATGACTGTCGAAATTTATGGTTTTAGTCATGCCCTGTTTGAACGATGATGAGGTCACTCACGTAGCCAGGGCAGAGAAGTGGGGCTTGAGAGAGGCTTCACATTCCCCGCAAATTTGTTGTACAAGCATATCCTCAGCTCTGGAAGAAAGCTTCGCGAGCTGCGTAATGAGCTCCCCAAAGATAGTGCCTTCAGAGGTCGGCACACCGTGTTCAGGCCGTGCTTTGTGCTCAGGGAGAGAAAAGTGCGATCCCGTTGTCACACGGAGAGATGCACGGTGGTTGATCTCCGCCCAAAGTTCCAGGAAAAACTAGACATCGCTTATTTGGAGGACGATCGAGAACATGGTAGATTTGCTTACCACCTCTTCTCCCCAAGCTCGCATTGCAGTTTCTATGTATTTTGCGCTCAGTAAAGCCTTACACAAGCGCTGGCTCCCTTCAACACCACCCGTCAATCTCCGAGAATCCGTCCTAGGGCCATCGACACCCAACGCGCCTGGTACCGCGCGGACAAGAGCAGAAGAGAGCGTCTCAAACGCGTCCAAGGATGATGATATCCGAGAATGGTATAATTCCAGAATCGGGAGTTGAACGTGAATAAGAAATCGAGTGCGCTGTCGGAAAGACGGTAAAGGCGAGTAGCGGTCTGCAGTAGCGAGGGTTTGAAAAGGGTGAATAGATGTGGCTGATACGGAGAAAGGACGCACCAGTCACCTGCTCAACAAGGGCCTTGATTCTCCGTGCCGAAGTCGTTGCTTTGAGGTTAATATCTTGGAACGCATGGGTCTGGGGGTATTCATGTTTATCATCATCAGCAATGGCCCAAGCGTCAGAAGCACTAATGATTTCGTGGTATTGATCTTCCGCAACTGCGCATATGTAAGCCCCGTCTCAACTAAATAGATAGATCGGTGATTGAACATACATACATTTTTTTTCTCCTTCTAGCCAAGCGTTGAACCAGTCCTTTTGATCCAGAATCACTTTACTGATGCCTCCTTGTTCAGTTTCTCTTTTCTCGTCGTCCGCCTCTCGGTCGTCCTGGAAAAACTCATAGCCCATGTCACGCAGGCTAGAATCGAAAATTAATGATTGATACACCGTATGTGCTAGCAAGGCCGGTCGAGTTAATAGGACAGGAATCGAACGCCTAAGTTTTCGCTCAAGGATAGGAAGGAGAAGAGTCGTATAATTATGCTGCAAATCCATTGGTGCTTCTATGAGAGGATATAAAGTAGCATCACGCACCCAGGCATTGACGTTTTGAAACTTGGAGCCAGAAATTAGTCTTTGCATGACACTTTCCATGAATGGCCGGTGATCATGGGCAACGTTAGCGATGTGCGTAAAATACCACTCGGGCTGGAAATATATTAAATGATATGCAACATTCTTATAAATAGCAGGGTTTACCCACCTTGTCTAAACGATTCGTCTCTCGCTCACAGTCGAAATGATATTTGAAACGCAATGCTACCGGCTGAACAAGAGCTTGTATTGGATAAAGGCCCTCACTTTCTCGACGTGGATAGAGTGACTCTCCTCTATACAGCGATTAGCTGGAAAACACAGAAATTTCGGTGGGGATGCACACATTTCTTGCAATCTGAGCAAATCTGAGACCGCAGACTCAAATGTAGCACGGTCCTCCTTGCTTGCGGCAACATAATCAACGGCTGTTGGCCACTTGATAGTTTCAGAAGCGGATATGAGCATTCTGTAGCGTCGTTATCATGCAGAGCGAGACGTGACCCGAGGACATAACGTACGAGAACAAAGTTGCCTTCATGTCTGACCATGTCTTGTCACAAACTCTCTCAAGAAAGGTTATCAGATTGAGGGAGCCGTGCGAGTTGCCAATATCTTCCACTATGCCACATGAATGTCTCACATCATCAACGAAGGCCAGCAGAGCTTGGTATTTCGAAGTCGCTGCCGTTGTTACCGGGGAACTGCTATCGCGTATCTGCGACAAAGCCAGCTCGCTGACAACTTACATGAGTAGGCAGAAGAATGAGTCATGGAACATATCTCTTACCTGAGCTGTAGGGAGCGTTCTACGACGGCAACGTAGGAGCGAACGCTCCCGAGCTCCTTTAAAGCACGATGCATCGTTTCTATATCTTCAAGTAACGTGGGACTATTCTCATTCCCTGTGGGACTGAGTGTAGAAACTAAGTCATGGGACAAGTAGGCAAGGTCGTCCTCCAGGCTGTCCCGCAACGAGGCACGCTCTTTCGCTTTGTCTAGCTGTAGGATAGCTTCTATTCGTGTATTAGTCATCAAGACATCAATCTCTTTCTCGGATTCAATAAGCTGTAGAGGGATGAGGCATTAGGTAGAGACTGGTTGATTTGACACGAACATGCTGCTCGAGTTGGACCTGGGCGGTTCGTGCGTCATTCAGAGTCCTCTGCAGGTCATCGAGATGAGCAGAGTCTTGGAAGCTCTTGTTCAGGACATCAAGAGCTGAGTTGTGCGCGAGTTCTGTGCTTGGTGGCTCCCGTAATTGCCTTACAGTGGAAGAGGACATTGGGGGCCAATCTGAAGGCTGCCGTTGGCAGCGTGTCAAAACATTTCCACACCAATCCACCACGTGGTTATCTTATCTCCACGGCAAGCCGCTGACGGTTTAGTGGACAACAGCTCTTGGTAACCTGGTTTCACCACTACTCTGATATGAATACTATGACCCAAGAGCAAAGCCAGAAACGAAGTCCTTGCATGGTCGTCTGGGAGACTCGGATGCCAGGCGTTTGGGGTACACTCTCGTAGACTGGCGTGGCAGAAATAGCCTGAGTGCAGGTGACTACCGACTACGCAACCGCTTCTTATGCTTGAGCTTGAAAGTACATGAGTGTCTAGCAATCGACTTGATTGTTTGGCGGCGTTCACGGTAATACATACCATGGAAGAGCGGGGACCGATTTCGTCAGCTGATCGGATATTGTATCGAAGTGAAGGCAACACGGATATGATCTACAGTGTATATCAGGTTCTACGTAGTACTAAATTGCAGAGCTATTTAAAAGTCAATGGGCGTCATAGCGAGAGGTAGAGGTAGAAAGCACTCACGCATACACGAATTGATACCAATGTCGGCGAGTCACTTCACGTCTTTAACGCCTCCACATATCTTACTACTTCCGTCCAGTCCTTCACCCGCTGCACGAGATTCTGACGTTTCTCATTCGCCCGTGCCAGGGCCTCCTCGCCCCGCCGGGCGTCTTCCGCCAGAAAATTAATGTCTCCATTTCGGAGCTCCACTCGCCTCGCGTAGGCCATGTCGTCACGCTCGTCCTCAGGGGATGATAACCTTTTGTTCCACTGGTAGTCTCCAAAGAGTAACACAGCTGGTGCAACTTGATCTCCACTGGGTGAGACATGCTCAGCACAAGCCATCGCGTTTTCCAACGAGTCGTCAATCAATAATTTTGCTCCAATATGGACGCAGACCTCAGCTTTGGTGAGTTTCTTGGGGATCACGTTGGCCTGATCTACACCTGGGACGCCATCTGGTCGTTGCTGAACAGCAAACTGACCGGTGCATATTATTTCCTGGAATCGACCGGGGAAATGTCGCTGTATCCACTCCCAGCTGGCATCACGAATATGCTCATTGCGTGCGGTGATGATGACGAGACGATAGCCTAGACGACGTAGGGCAGCAATGCCTTCTTGTGCACCCTCGACTGGAGGGGTCAACGACACCCAATTTGTCGCGTAGAAATCCATTACTTTTTTATGCGTTTGGGCAGGTGTTCCCCAACAAGGATTCTGAGATAAGCGTCCAGGTGATCAAACACATCTCGGGTGGAAGCGAGGGACGTACTTTGCAGTAATAATAGTAGTAGAAGTCGTCCAGGCTCATGTTGGAGCCGTGGGCCTCGTTATGCCCTGTTAATGTAAGCGCTCGTGAAAAAACTGTGGTGAGACTTGAAACGAGGCAACGGACATGCTGCGATCTGCTCGTTGGTGCTGCTCAACACATCGTCCAAGTCGACTGCTATGATGCCCTTGTGAAACGACGAGGGGATATCACTGCTTTCCAGTTCTGAAACAGAGTTTGGTGCTTCCTGGGTAGGCATATACACGGATGGGTATGATGGGTATCTCGTGGCCCAAGCTTGGAACTACCAGCCGGCTCCATCAGTGCATCCGGGATTATCCGACCCACTGATCGGAAGACCGGAACTAGCGTCAAGTCGAATCACATGTAGCACTGTCTTAGGACGCTATAGGCAGCAGCTGTCCAGGATTCTGCGCCGTGGTCGACCATGCAAGCCCTCTCCAAACTTGTTCCATCCGATAAGCGCATTACCGACCTTTCTCGCATTTACGCCACTCATCGACCTCTCGTACAACGCGGCCTTACTGCTGGCTTCGTCCTCTATGTCCTTCTAACCGCGTATCAAGGCGTGATAGCTCGTCCTCCTACCAAGAACGTTCCTGCGAGGGACGGAAAACCTGCACGCGTCGCCGTAAGCAACGAGCACCCTTCACAATCATCGCTAACCTCACTGCAGGTCGATGCACTATTTTATCAGCGCTTGCGTGTCATCCTTAGAATAGTTATCCCTTCCGTTCGCTCTAAGGAGGCTCTTCTCCTTGTCATGCACTCCAGCTTACTGGTATTCAGAACTGCAATTTCCTTATACGTCGCTGCCCTTGATGGCAAGTGAGTGCTACCGTCACTCAGCGTTGATCCAAGTTCACCTCATTTGAAGAATTGTCGCATCACTTGTTAGAGGAAGATCGCTCGAGTTTCTTTTAAACATCATCCGCTGGCTTCTTGTCGCAATCCCAGCAACTTGGACAAACAGCTGGTTGAGCTACGTTCAGAACAAACTCGCCATTGCCTACAGAACTCGTCTCACTCGTGAGGTCCTCGAGCAATACCTTGGCGAGGAGTCCAAGAAACCGGATTCAAAGGTTTATTATAAAATTTGTGAGTGAAAGTCATGACCTGTGATCCCAACTTCTTCACTTTTGTTTTCAGCAAACTTGGATGATCGGATTAAGAACGTTGACCAGTTAAGTTCAATACGAGTGATTACCACTCTGAGGCATTGACGCACACACAGAATGATTACACATGACATTCAGCGTTTCTCTGCTCACCTTGCAGCCATCTATGCGAATTTGGCCAAGCCTACACTTGATGTTATTCTCTACAACTACCAGCTATCCCAAAATATCGGTGCAGAGGGGCTTGTGCTCCTTACGGTTTTGATACAGTCATCTGCTGCATTGTGTACGTGCACGTCATTGTCGGAATCGGACTTCCAAGCTGACATATGCTATAAGTACGAGCAGTGACGCCTTCATTTGGAACTTACACCACTCAATCTGCTGCCCTCGCTGGTTCTCTGCGACACACACATTCTCGCTTGGCAGAGTTTGCTGAAGAGATCGCGTTTTTCGGCGGCGAAGATGCTGAGAAAGAAATTATCGAGAAAGAGTACATGACGCTTGTACGGCACGAGGAGAAGGTCATGACCCGGAGATGGTGGTATGGCTGTGCTGAAGAAGGGATCGTGAAATGGCTCTGGGGGAGCTTTGGGGTCAGTGCTACACTTTCATGCGTGCGTTTGACTAAAGCCAGTAAAGCTCATAGTTTGTGCCATCCCGGTTTTCTTCAAGCTTCCCGGTCTCTCGAATACCGACCTTGGCAGTCGCACAGAAGGTTAGCGTAGCATCGACTTCGAGTTGTTTCTGAGTAACCTTTCCACTAGGATTTGTCACAAATCGAAGGCTTTTGCTATCCTCCTCTGGTATGTCCCCTCGCGTTTTTTCTAGTTCGATCTCAATCCATCCGCGGTACTAGATGCGATGGGTCGCGTAATGTACTCTTACAAGGATCTAGCTGAGCTTGCAGGTTACACTGCGCGTGTTTCACTTTTACTCGACACGATATCGGACGTGCGCAAAGGTAAATTTGAGAAAAATCTTGTAGCTAGTGCCTTGGAAGGGGAGAACAGCAAAAGTGCGTCTTTTGGATGCTCCGTAAGTTCATCCTATCTCATTAGGAACAGTTGTAAACAGTCAAGGACAAGTTTTTGAAGCCGAGGACATTCAATTTGAAAATGTCCCGATTGTGACTCCCAATGGAGATGTACTGCTCAAGAGCTTGACATTTAACGTAAAACCAGGGGTAATAACTTTACTTTCTATGTTACATTAAATGACTGCACAACACCTAGGAACACTTGCTCATCGTCGGCCCAAATGGTGAATGGGTTCATCCGTGTCGAAGGATTCTGACTTTAGTACTTTTTAGGGTCTGGGAAGTCGTCGTTATTCCGTATTCTCGGTGGACTTTGGCCCGTTTACGGTGGGTTCAATACTCCTCATGATGTTTTCTTTCTCAGTCGTTTCAGGTGGTACCGTGCGGAAGCCACCTGCGCCGGACTTCATTTTAATTCCCCAGCGACCATATCTCTCGCTGGGTACACTTCGTGACCAGGTCATTTACCCACACTCGCAAGAGCAGATGAAAGCTCGTGAGCCACTGCATGACTTTTTTCATATCGCCACTGACCAGGAATCCTTAGGAGGAATTTCGGACACCGACCTACTCGCTGTTCTTGCCGTGGTAGGCATGGATAGCGTTGTGGAACGTGAAGGTGGATGGGGCGTTACCCGCGAGTGGAGGGAAGCCCTGAGCGGTGGTGATCAGCAGAAGATTGCATGGGCAAGGCTATTTTATCATAAACCTAAAGCAAGTCTTCCTCTTTTGAATGCCCGTCCTCCAGGGTGGCTAAATATCGGTACAGTACGCCATTCTTGATGAAGCGACTTCGCTCGTTCCATCAGATATGGAGGGAAAGATGATGGAAGAGGCGACCACCCTGGGTATCACGCTCCTGACTGTTTCTCACCGACCGTCACTGTGGAAGTATCATTCCACGATCCTGCAATTTGACGGACAAGGTGGATACGTGTTGTATGTCGCGCTTCCACCATGTCAACAGTGTTTGGATTGGGACATGCTCGCTGATCAACCACGCGTGCAGTACGCAGCTAAATGCAGACAAGCGACTATCGCTCCAAGAGGAGAAAGAGGAGCTGCAGGCGAAACTTCTGGATGTGTGAGTGTTTCATCCTGGTTAAGGTTGCTCCCGTAGGCGTTGACGTGGGATTTCCCAGACCAAAACTCAAGTCACGTCTTGCGGAGCTTCGGATCTTAGCTGACCCACAGGGAAGTAAAGCACAGTCGCAATAGGATAGACATGTATGTACTCAAGTACCCCTGTTTTCTGTGATTGTGTACTGTACACCAGTCGGAGACGAACATTCAGCGTGGGAATAATATGATGCCGAACCGCCTCGTAGCCAATCAGATGCCGCTAGATCATCGGCACAGAAAGCTGAGCCGAGTCCGCTCGTCGCAAACCGCCGCGCCTCAGTTCCGCACGGCCATTTTCCTTCGCTTCCCCCGCTCTTCCCCGGTCTCGAGACGATGCACTTCTTCTCCCAGTCATTTAAGTACGAGTGCGTAAAGATTTGATGAAAACTGACCCCTGCGCCTCTGATGTATATTGCTTTTAGCCACCCCTGGTCTCATGTCGTTATTGGGATATGGCACAAATACCCAAATCCACACTGCACCCATGTCGTGACGGTCGATGTTATAGACCGTTCAGTTGATCCGAACACTGGTATAATACGGACTGAACGTGTGCTGGGCTGTAAACAGAGGGCGCCCGCTTGGATCGTCAAAGTAAGTCGACCCATTCCTGACGGTGAGTCGTCTGACCCGCCACGTTTGAAACTTTCTAGCTGTTTGGTGGATCAGAGGATGCCTATGTCCGCGAGATATCGTTTGTTGATCCCGCAACGCAAAGCGCAACGATCACTTCCGTCAACCTTTCTTTATCACAATTCGCGTCTTGTTATGAACGAATACAATATAGCCCGACATCCCCGCGTCAGACAATGTTCACGCAGACTGCCGAAATACAAGCCCGCATGGCAATGTGGCGGACAATGACGGATAAAGTAGAGAGTTGGCTCGTGCAGAGGTTCGAGCAAAATGCCAAGTCGGGCAAGGCCGGGTTTTCGGACGTGCTGAGGACAATGTGGGAACAAGAGCAACCACAGCTATCTCCAGGGGCATCATAGGCTGGATCTTACTCTTTTTTTGCCTATTGCATCAGAATGGTTTGTTGACATCCCCCATTACAGCATCCCTAGACGACATTACTCTCATACTCTTAGATTTGTCTAAAAAAAGTCGCAGAGACAATACACTTATGACTACATATTCTACCTGTGTAGTGTATTTTCCGAACCCTGGGTCTTGCTAGATAACCTACTATTTGATTCAACGTGTACGGTCGTGGATGGCGCGCGAATAAACGATGGAATTACAGATCGCTCTACTTACGTATTAAACTATCATACTTCCTGCTCATAGACTTCATCCCAGCCACTGTAGGGTTCTTCGGTATCCTCCTTCTCGCTTTCGTCTTCCTCTCTATTCTGTGTTGCACTGGCCCGAAGGTCATTCCCAGATGTCGATTGTAAGGATTTCTGACCTCCTACTCCGCCACCTCCCTCTTCCACTATCATACTATCTTCTGTTTTATCATCCATCGAATACAGGTCACCTTTTTCATCAAAGTTAATGTCCGGATTACCACCGTCTACGAAGAGATCTTTGAGTGCATCGTAATTGATTCGTTTGCTATATTTTGCGTTTTTCCTGAGGAGGTTGCGGACTGATTCAGCTGCAGTTCTCCCAGACGGTGTAACCTCATCGCGAGGTTTCGTGACAGACTTTCGACGCTAGAAAAATTGATATGCGTCGATGATAGAACGAACAAAATACCTAGGAGAAAAGCGAACCTTGCGACTTCTTGGATGCTGTGTGCCTCGTTCCAACAGCTCTGTTTTTGCTGTGAAGCTTCCCTTGAGCGATACATCCCAATGGCAGGGAATGGAGACATACCAGCAATCCCCTCTAAATACTCACGATTCATTTCCACCCATACGCGTTCCTTGATTTTGACCTCTTCCTCGGATAGAAGGAGGCGATCAAGTTCCTCTTCGTCAAGGCCTTTGAGTTCATCGACTTCAGAAAAGTGTGCATGGCGTCTTTCTTCTGCTTCGTCGAGAGCTTCGGTGAGCATCAGACTCTGTGAGCTTCGCAGGAAAGTTGCTACTTGCTCCGCAAGGGCCTGGTCGACGGTTTCCTCAATGCCCGTAGCAGATTGAGTTGCTGCGTGCTCGAAACCCAAACGAAGGACTGGGTCAATGTGTGCATAGGTTGAATCTTCATCATCCTCGGGAAAGAAGAGAGGTGGAGGTGTTGTTGTGCCCACAAGGATCCCTTGATTGAAAAGTGCAGGATCTATCGTTGGTGGGGAGGGTGCAACTTGCTGAGATGGGAGTTCAGCCTCGGCTCCTTCCTCCTCCTCCGTACTATCCACTCTTTTCCGCTTTCCCTTCCGCTTCTTAGTCTTGACCGTCTTAGGTGAATTCTCAACCAGTTCCTTCTCCTTCTCCTCCCGTTCCCTTCCCTTGGTGAAAGCGGGTGGATCCATTTCCTCATCCAACCATACCGTTCTGAAGTCCGCCAATGTCAGTGCCCCACTCGGAGTCTTCTTGAATTCCTCAAGACGTTTCTTCAACGTGGTGTCTGCGATCTTAACAACCTGTACAATCTCCTCAACAGATCTCCGGAAATTATTCATGCGAGCAGCGAGGAGAAGGGCTGCACCACATATACCAGCTGGACGTCGTCCTTTGGTGACCCAATCCCTGTCAAAGCGCTGCACAAGACGAACAGCATCAGTGGCAACCTTGTGGGTCTCTTCACCGAACTCGAGCAATGCAGCGAATCGGGAAATGTAATGGGACGGATCCACGAGAGGAAGTCTAAGGTTGAGAGTTTGCACTAGTTGGAGATAGGTGTGGCCGAGCTCGAATACATTTACCTGAAAGGATGATCAGCAGGCCGGCGGGGTTTGAAGTGTGGGGCCCTATTCACCTGCAGAATATCGGAAAAGTCGATAAGCATGTAGTTACGCGTCTCCTTCTGTCTGCATGCGACATACAGACAAACGGCAGCTACGTTCATGCTTCTTCGTCCTTTGGTGAATTTGTGCTCCACAGCAAGAGTATACAGACGTGTTGCGGCGAGTGCAACTACCTCGGAGAGGTGGAGAGCTGTGGCAAGACACTGAATCTTTCTACTCGCTGTCCAAGTGTTATCGAGAGGGGGGACTCTGCAGCATTTTTACCACCACGTACCATTCGCAATTGTCTGCTCGCGAGATTCAGCACTTCCCCTCTTACCGAAGGGACCGTTCATACGAGCGTGGGCTGGGCAGGATTAAGGGATTTGATTACTGCTACTGGATGACATGACTTACTTGATCCTTGTCCAACATAGGCACCCTGAACCATTGCCGCCCCAGTGGAAGTCTCGCCGAAGGTGACCTCGGATACAATAGTATTCTCTTCCACGACGGTCCCGCATTTTACACAGAATCCATTGCCTGCAGCAGGATCATATTCAATTACTGTTCCCCCACAGTCTGTGCAGATTGTCTAGAAAGGAGTGAGATAGTTCAGCGTGCACGGCGTCAACGAGTAACACACCATCTTGAGTCGTTTGTTGAAGACGTGTCGAATACAGAGAGCGAACAGTACTGGACAAAGCTTTCTCTTGCGTAGGGAAAGCCCTTGAACATGACCACGGCGCCAATATGTAGGGTGGTGTACTTTGGGATGATCTTCGAGTCAGCTGTCACGGAGGAATACGGAGTCACGTCATGTCACACGTTTGCGAGATCAATCTTATCACTGGACGAGGCGAACCGGTTTCAGTGTTTTATGGGCCGCTAATCCCAGCAGCAGCCGACCGAGTCCATCATGGATGAGCTCGTACACCACTGTCTGCGTGAGCTGTCGTTTGACGGCGACCTTGGTGAGTTCCGTGGTCCTGCCTCCTTCTCCAGCGCCTATTACACCTTGGGAGGTCGAGTTCGAGCCCCCCCTCGTACACTTATTTCTCACACACATCCGTTTCTTAGGCTGCAACGTTTCTCGCCTAGGCGACTTTATAGCCGGCTTCTACACTGCCCAAGGTGACCAGGCCCAGCTCGTCGATGATGCATTCTGTGCTTTCGTGTGGTCACTCGTAGTGCAACAACCATCCGTCCAAGTTGGCACCCTGCCTCCTGGTTCCATCTCAGAGGTATACGTCGCACCCCAGACGAGTGCTAAACGCAAGGCCTCAGCCAAAGACGAGATTGTTACCGAGGGTGTGCCACCCTCCCTAGAGCTCGTCGAGGATGCTCGACATAGGCACTTGGAGGACTTGGAGCGTGAATATGGTGACGATCTACGCATAGCAGTTGATCCAGACACTTCCTTCGTTGCGATCACGGGTTCCCATATTAGAGTACGTGCGCATGCCGAGCACAACAAAGTCGCCTAGCTGATCTGCTTGCAGCCCCCTAAGCTAAGCCCCATGGTGTACAGTGCTCTTCAGCTCATCACTCGAGGACGAGAAGACGGCATTACTACCGTTGAGCTCGGCCGAAAGACAAAATACGACCAAAAGACGTGTTTTTATCTCATTAAACAGCTAGTCGAGCTCGGCCTTATGTATGCTCTCCTTCCTTCGATCGTTCGTAGCTCTGATAGCTTTTTGCAGCATTAAAGTACGCCGTGGCGGCGTCGGGAACCACACATGTATTCACAAGTATTTCGTCGAACGAAGTCCACTCTGGCAGCAGATTCAGGAAGAAGAAGCTCGAAATGGGGAAGCAATCACCGGCGAGCGTGTTAACTCGCTCGATACTGCTGATGAAGCTGCCAATCAAGATGGTCCTTCTCAGATCCTCTTTGATCCTATTGACTCTAGGCATTTGTCCAGTCTCCCTCTGGTGAAAAATAGGATCGTCAGGCTACTTAAAGCATCCAGGAATCACGTACACCAGTCCAACAACCTGCTTATGACCATCGTAAGTGATCCTTCATATTGACCTATTTCTTTCCTTCATCGTGTTGCAGGGATTCATGCGTCCAACTAAGACGGACCGGCGCTTTTTCCAGACCAGGTTGCGTGAGTTGATCCACCAAGGTGTCATCGAACGTGTCTTGGTTCCAAGCAGCAAATCACGGGATCGTACAGTCAAATGCATACGTCTTGTGACGTCAGACAACCAGCTTCCAGAGGGGTCCGTAGTTGTGAGACAGGATATGGAAGAAGATGAAAGAGATGAAAAATTTGCCGAGGGCACTTCAGGTCTGTTTCACCCATGAGAACTGACTTCCGACCTTGATGGACTATAACTCTAGTTGGTCATAATGAAGTCAAGACGAATTTTACAATCCACAAGCAAGTTTCAAATATGCTTGAAGAAGTTGGTCAATCTGGCTTGACCCTTAATGTAACTTGGGAAGCTACCGTATGCGTAGATGACCTAATATTTTTTGCTCTAGGAAATATGTGTTACTCTCGGCAATTTTGACAAGCGCACGATCGAACTTCTGCTTACGCGGGCCTCCAACAATAGACCACCCA
>JBBPJY010000007.1:44618-69781 GCA_038088975.1 Xerocomus cyaneibrunnescens
TGGTCAGATGTTCATCCTACCATTTGCGAAGAGCGCGATAACATGCCAACATTCCCCAGTTCGTAATTCTCTCTAACGTAGAGTGAGATTCTGAATGTTATTAGGACAACACTCGTTATGCCTTCCTCCAAATGGATGACCGTGCACTAGTATACCGTGGCGCAGATCAACCAGACATGAGTGTTATAAATCCAGAGTCTGATGTTTGGCAGCATATAAAGGCAAGATAACTCGTTCATTTTCATCGTTCAACATTTTACCATCATCTTGTGTTTTTTTTTTTCAGATTCCTCAATCCTATCTAGCGTCAAATTGGCCAATCAGATACTCTGCACTCAGTAGCGATGGACGATTAGTAGCTGTTGCTGGTCGTCGCGGATTGATCCACTACAGCTCAACATCCGGTCGATGGAAGCTCTTCTCTAACCTGGCCCAGGAGCAGGCGTTCGCTGTGAAAGGAGGTTTGTTGTGGTTTCATCATGTTCTCATAGCAGCGGTAGAGGTGTCAAAGTCCTACCAGGTCTGTGCAGGCCTATCTTTGCCACACCACAGAGATCGTTAACGTATCCAACAGATACGTTTGTATTCCCGGGACTCGGAACTAAGTAATCAGAATGTCCTTCATCGGGAAATGATCTCGTCTCCTGTCATAATTCTATCTTTGGTGGACAACTCATTGTTGGTCTACACCGCGGACAATATGTTGAGCCATTACCTGATCATTCCGACGACGGACTCGATCAAGTTGCACTTGTGTGGAAGCATCACTTTTAGTGGAATAATTGCTGTACCTTCCGTGGTTAGAGTGTTGAGCTGGATGATTCCCAGTGCTCAAAAACGTGAGTTGTTCCAGTTTATAGGAGGGAACCTTGTTAATACCGGGTAGAACTCGGTGATCCTGTTGATGATCTTGCAGTGGCCACTGTTCTAATGATGGTTGGTGGGCAATTGGTACTGCTTCGACCAAGGAAGGTAAGTTGTCATACCATCTGGACGAGTCTCTCTTATTCATATTTCCTCGGTTGAACGACAGTCTGGCGATCGAGAAGTCAAATATGACATGCAGATTTTCGCGGACCGCATCGAATTCTGTTGGATACACCTTCGTGGCATCGGGGCTTTGGAAAACTCCCTTTGGGGATATGACGGACAAGGCATACGGGTCTGGCTTAACGCCCTCGCCATTGAATCGCCTTCATCTCCCGATGAAACGCCTCAGAGCGTGAAGGAGAGTGTCAATATCCCATTAGATTTTTACCCGCTCTGTAAGTTCCTTGGTCCGGTTTTTGTCTATCAACATTTACAGTATCCCGTAGCTGTACTCATGGACAAAGGGATTATTATCGGTGCCGAGTATGAATCGGCTACTCGGGCCAATCTTTCATTTGTAATGTTCAGACATATAACCAGCGTGCGTAGCTACTTTTGTCCAGTCCTCTATGACTGAGTATACGGCCTCTACAGTCTCATCTATTTCTCCATCATGTCTTGCGGCACTATCTGGAATCCGGACAGATACGGGAGGCTGTTCAACTTGCCATCAACTACCAGCACCTCGTGTTTTTTGCTCACTGTCTCGAGATTCTTCTGCACACCGTAGCAGAGTCAGAGGCAGTGGCTGAGGCTGATGAGAATGATGCCACAGACCCAACATCGAAAACTTTGCCCGCCGTGGTAGAGTTCCTTGACCACTTCGATGTTGCATTAGATGTTGTTGTCAGTTGTGCTCGGAAAACAGAAGTCACGAGATGGAGGAGACTATTTGACATTGTTGGTAGCCCAAAAAGTTTGTTCGAGGTGCGTCTCGTTCATCCCCCCACATCCTCTTATCAAACGGTACCTCTGGCCAGCTATGCCTCAATTCTGGTCGGCTAAAAACAGCGGGGTCTTACCTCCTTGTGCTACACAGTCTCGAGCAACGAGAAGAGAATAACAAGGACGCCATTCGACTTCTGCAGAGTGCGATCGATGCACGAGATTGGCCGCTCTGTCGCGAAATTTTACGTTTCTTGCACTCGATTGATGATACGGGGGAGGCACTCGAACATGCGCTGACCCAGACAAACATGATCAGTGAAAGTCTGGGCTCGGGGAAAGTTCATGGTTTAGCGACTCCGTAATTTATTAATACTTGGGACATTCGCTTGTTCACTGCGGACGTGCAACTTCCTGCCAACACTGCGTCCAAACATTGTACTTACGAGCTACCCGCAGAGTCATTGTAATTATTATATTAGAAGTACTATGCAAGTTGCCTATTATAGTACTTTAGTAGGTTCATGACTCAGTATTCGCGGACGAATTCCATCATCGTGCTAGTGATTCCGCTGCTTCGTCAGGTTGGCCACTAGCAATACTCTCTGCCTATAAACACTCGCTGTTTACTGCGAGCAAGTGGTAGTAACACTAATGGCAAGAAGACTTATTCGCAGCATGCTCTCCCTTAACCACGATCTACAGACTTCAAATGCTATGGGTGCTCCGAAGGTGGTATCAATATCGTACCCCGTTCTTATATCATCTCCTTTGTCTCTCGAAGAATCCATAGGTAGGAGCCTACTTGGATCCGACGTGCCGATGATCCTTTTACAATACCAGTCTAGTACAGGCTTTCGGATCTCATCCACAGGCTCTCGGCATCATCATCGTCAAGGATTTACCCCCCATCTATCAGGTGTACCGAGACTCCTTGCTCAAGTATGCATACAAATTTGCTCACCTGCCAGACGATACCAAAGAACGTTATACCGATCCCGGAAGCTCGTATAGGTATGTCATGGTAGTCCACAGCCAGTCATCAGCACTGATTATTGCGAAAGCTTCGGGTGGTCACATGGAAAAGTGAGAGGTTACCAGGTCATAGTCGTCATAACACAGCATTTAACTGGTTGCAGGAAATCATGAACGGAAAGCCAGGTGAACTGATTCTGCCTGCGCTTGACAATTGGATTAAACTTTGATCAAGATACACTTAAAGGATCGTACTATGCAAATCCCGTCATCGATACCCCCGATGTCCGTCCCGAGCTCAGAAAACTGTACCCAGAATATTATCGCAGCAACATATGTATGCAAGCGACTGTGGTTATCGGATACAGCCCGTTGACATATTGCAGGGCCGAATTCCGAGGAAAAAGGCGTCGAAGATTTTGAAGAAGCGTTCAAGAACCTGGGCAGGTAGTTATATGATTTTTTGAGAGTGGACGAAGCATTGAATATTTGTCTAGATTTGTCTTTAAAGTCGGCTGTGACTTGGCGGCGGCTTGCCAACCTTTCGGTTCGGTTCCTCGTCAGTTGAATATTGTGCACGGCTAACATCCTGTATACATGGAAGTCTCGAGGCATCTGACGGACATGTCAATATCTTTACCAAACCTCATCGGAACCTCTCAAACCACAAAGGCCAGATTGCTTCACTACTTTCCCCCGAAACAAGAAACTTCAGCTCCTATTGAGGATGGGCCTATCGACAGCTGGTGTGGGTTTCACCTTGATAACTCCCTTTTGACGGGACTCTGCTCTGTGAGTTGTATTCGTTGTGCTGACCATGAGTCTAACGTGTCGAATATTTTCATAGGCTATGTTCCTCCGCGAGTCTGATGGTAAAGATCCCGAATTAGTCTCTTCTCCTTCACCTATGTCTGGCCTTTATATCCGGACGAGAGGCGACGAGCTAATCAAGGTATCTATACCTGTGGATTGTCTGGCATTTCAGACTGGCGAGTGTCTTGAACTTGTGACGGAGAAAAGACTCATGGCGACCCCCCACTGTGTTCACATTGGAAGAGGACAGGAGACAGTCTCGAGGGAAACCTTCGCGTTATTCATGCAACCCGACACTGACCAAAGGATTTCCGCTACGGAGACCTTTGGGCAATTCAGCAAGAGGGTATTCGCGTCACACTATGATCATAGCTCTATGTGAATTATGAGTCTATCGTTAAAGCACGAATTTAGGGTATAAGTACAGAATTTATCATACAGTGTGGGGTCTAAAAGATGCGCATACAAAGCAAGTACCGGAACATTCACGGCTGTGTGGAAGACGTGGAAATAGAACGCCGGTGGGTCGAATATGTGAGCGAGTCGGGCAGAACGGACATTACTGCAGCAGCAAGGCTGTTTCGTTTCAGCGTCACCGAACGGTCCATCTTGCTGTTACTTCTCCGCGATGAAAAGGAGGATCGTTTGTCTTCCCCATCGGAAATGACACTCCAATCCTCGCTTCCCCTCCGTGACCCAAATGAATCATAACGAGATCGAGGACTCGAACGGTCCAGAGTCGATGTGGAGGCATCACAGGATTGTTCCTCCTTTGTTACACCGTCTCCTTCCATCAAATCTGTAGCTCCGCTTAAGGGTCGTCTAATCAAGGAACGGGCGTAATCCAAGTCGCGGTATATGGCCTCGACTGCAGTAGCTACGCCGTTCTCCTGCAATTTCTAAGCAAGGCCACATCAATTGTATATCAGATCAAAACTACTCACAGATCGAATCTTTTCCCCGACTTCCCTCGCACGCTCTATTTGCTTTTGATCTGTAGTCGCCACAGTCAAGGCTTGGCTCAAGCTATCGACAGTCAGCTTGCGGACACCAGTGCCAATTCCAAGTGCCTCGACGCGATCAGCCCAGAAAAACTGGTCGCCAAAGAATGGCTTGATGATTGTCGGGATTCCAGCTGCACGGGTATCAGCTTCAACTACACGACTAGTAGGAAGTATTAGGCAAACCTCGTAAACTTGCCCCAGTTGTACCAGCGCCCCCATGATGACAAGCGGCATCGATGCGTTTGAATAGCCAGTCATGTGGAATTGACGATATACTGTATATCTGCTCGGGAAGTGGTTCCTCAGGTTGTGAAGCTTGTGCCCCATGCGTATGCAGTCGATCCGACCAACCCTTGGAGAGGATAGCGTAAATTCCACTTTGCAAAATCGCATCCACAACACAGCGGGTCATTGCTTTGGGGTCTGGAACCACAATGCTGCCGAAACCTATGTACACTACTTTCTTGCCAGCTTGTCGAGCGCAGTCAATGAAAAGAAGGAGGTCCTCGGGAGGAGTCCACTTCTTTGCCCCGACGTTAGCGTCATCGAGGAACCAATAACCTAGCTCCACGTTAGAGAGAAGATGTACTGATGGACAAATAAATTACCAGTAATTTGAATCCATTCAGGCCAATCCAAGGGTCGAGGAACGAGGGTAGGACTAAAATTATACAAAAAGGGAATTTTGTGGGGTTCCATACGGTCGAGACTCGTGCTGTCCAAGCGTAATACATTGCGGCGCCATCGATTAATCTGGCCAGCCATTGCACGCCAAAATACTTGGTCAAACATGACGTACGTCTAGTTTGGAATTCTTCAGTAACAGCTGTGAAGTATATGACTACAGGTGCTCGTACCATGTAATTATAACCACCGCCCATCTTACAAACTGTCAGAACATCACATTATCCGAAAAGATATACCATACCTTGTGTTCTGGTACTGCGAAGGCGTGTGGGTATGCCCTTCACTTTGATCAAGATCGAGCGCAGCTCAAAACCAACACTACTCACCTCGTTCTCGTCCATGTCATTGTAAATGCCCTGAAGTAGGGGATCTTAAGGGCTTCGGCGATGTGGTACCCGCCCATTGCACTCGGACTCTCCACAAGGACATCAGTCCCTTGACAGGCTTCCCAAGATGTTTTCAGCAAATCATCGAGCCATCCACGGAACTGAGACTCGCATTAAGGTAAGGTTCATCACGAGATCTAGAATACACTTGCCTTAAGCAATCCCTCTTTCCAAAATGAAACGGTAAATGTACCATTCTCAACACAAATGCGCATCAATTCCGCCGGATCACCACCAACATAACCAAACTCGATTCCATACTCCAAAAGATCATCAGACAATGTGACTCGTGAAATACGCATACTTACTGATTCAACCCACGCTTGAAACTCTCCGTGTGTCGCGATTTTCACTCGATGCCCATCTGCCATGAGTCCTTTTGCAAGTGCAATGTAAGGTTGAACATCCCCCCTTGAACCAATAGTAAGGAACGTAAAGTGCAAGGACTCTTTCGGCTTGAAAGTTAAAAATGTCGAGGAAGCTGATGTAAACATCACAGGAGGTATCGATTCAGACATTGCCTCCGATGAAGGGGCAAGATCACCGTCGCTGCTGAGCGAGTTCCGTGGTCCGAATTCTTCCAAGATGAGCGCATCCCTCTTGCCTCGACTCAATGCTGGAGCCTCGCTGGAATTCGGTCGCCTCCTGATGTCCTCTATCTGACGTTCAAGAATAGACACGAAAGCACGCCGTCTGTCTTCGAAGCCGAATTCAAAGAAAAGTTCTTCATGGCCCTTGATTATGACAGTGAGGCCATGGTGACCAAAGCGCGTAGCCTTAGTCATTTCTACGGTCAGGATGTCACGAATGGGTAATATCATCTATTAGGTATCGTCAGTGAACTTTCGTACGTGGAATATTAGAAGCCTACTCTAGTCCTCGTACTTAGGGGACCTGTGGACTTGAAACAGAAATAACTTGAAGAAACATATAAACGTCCGAAAACTGGCAAAATTCGGTACAAATAACCTGAGAAGTCTGCTTGTGATATTAAAATCCCGTTCCGAGATCCAATGAGTTACGTACATCCAAGTAACGTCTCTTTGTCGTCAAAGGCAAAGGCGGCCTTAAATTTGTCGGCCATTTCTTGATCGACCACCGCTTCGGACGTCTCGAGTACACTATAGCCGAGCTCGCTGGAAGCACCGCAAGCTTGTCCGGGAGTCGACGATTCATAGACCTCACGTACACCTCCTTCGCCACGCGACTCAGGAAATGCAGAGGGCACAGCACTGTTCGGAGTGGTGGTGCTCACGCCTTTGCGAGGAACCTTTAGCCATGATGGCACTCCAACATTCCAAGATGCATTTGCTGCTAGTCCCCTGCTCAGGGACGATGCAAAGTTCACGTCACCCATAGATGTAGATGGCGGATAAGTGTGATTCCGTGACGAAGGATCGGTTGAAGGTCCATTTGAAGATGTAGCGGTAGTATTGCCATTACTGGGAGAGGAGATTATGGGTGAAGTTGTTAACGGGACGAACGATGTATCGCCCCGCTTTGATATGTGGGTAAAATCCTCAGCGCCTCCGGGGGGTTCCGGTATGTTATATATCCTCGTCAAAGTAGATGGGAGTGACTCCTGAAGGGGCCGAAGCAAAAACGAGAGTCGGAACGCCGAATTGGCCTTGGTGTCTGATGAAGGAAGACTGCGCGCGCGGTCCATACTGTGGGCTGCCAAGGAATGGCGCGCAGTTGTGGTATCAAGCAGGGCATGTGGTGAACCAGCAGGAGACGATCTATTGGTGCGTACAATCTCCCGGATGTGTTCCAAAGCAACTTGTATGTCGTCAAAGTAAGCAAAGAAGTATGAATCGATTGAATAATGTTCTTCCTTGTCGAATACTTTGACCTCGATCGTTTCACTGAACTCGATGGCCGATGATTTCTCCACGTCGAGAATCACGGAGTATGGTATGGCAATCTGAAAAGAGTAAGAACTGAATACTAGTACGCGTAATATGTCTTACTTTCACAGTATCACCCATGTTCTGCGCTTTGAAAATGACTTTGCGTATTGCCTTCACCCATTCCTCTCTGCTTGGCATGGAGTCTGCAGCTAATAGCAAAACCTTTTGATTTGTTCGTAGCCGAATCTCTTTCTCTCCTGCAGGATCACAAGCAATCGCATAACGCAGATCGACGATTCCATTGAGGAAATAAGGGTCCTAAATGATATCAGCAAACGTCACATCACACAGATATATGAGTTACCGATGAAGACTGATACCAGGAAAGCGTGTCGTTCTTGAGAACGAACCAGTGCCTGATCCAACGCTTTGTTCGAGTGGCCCTCTTGTTAAGGGGGCCAGACTTGAGAACTTGGTCCTGCATCTACGTGAGTATGCATCTGTATGGCTTACTAAACTAGTACCTCTCTGCTCGGCATGTGAGCAAAGAAACATAAATGAGAGTTTGTAAGATACATGTATCCCTGTAACACTGGACGTGGCTGTAAATCTCACCGTCAGCGTGATAGAACATGACTTACAGACAGAACGCAAAAGCCAACACGGCATTTCTGTCTTCCGTTGAGAGTTGAATCAAGAGTAAATCAAAGTACAAACCTGCCAGCACTTCATCGATAGCTTGTAGATCAAATATTTCTTTCAATTTCGCTGCCAAACGAGTCCGTCGAGTGATTTTGACTGTTGTCATACTGCCTGCACGACTCGGTGCCCTGCGTCTGATTGCTGGCCCAAGTTGTACAGCAGAAAGCGGTATGTGTCTTGTCTCTGAGCATTCCTGAGAGTTGGCTGGTCGTGGTGTCGCGGCCTCGAAGTCATCGGCGTCAACGTCATCGTCAGAGGTTAAATTTGCATCAAGTTCTGCATAGGGTGCCGCTTCTCTCTGCGAGGAAGATATTTTCCCTGGCAAAACAGAGTACGAGATTTCTTTCCGTCTCGACCGCGCCACAGGACGATATATGGCATGGATAGAAGAAGCCATGTGTGTCCCTGGGACCCAAACTCGATCATGCCAAGTTCAAAGTACGAATCAAAGGATTGCTTACCAGTTCGATCCTCATCGCTATCAGAATCCATCTGGAGACTGATTTGAGATATAGGTTCGTCCGCATCCGGATCTTCTACCCAAGGAAGAGCCTGAAGAGCCTGAATGAGCGTCTGAGTCCCTGCACGCATCTGCAATTCGACAGCACTCCATTAAGCAAACGTCGGGAGCAAGGAAACGCCACGCGTACCGAACCGAAATCTCTAAAAGACTGCAATAAGGACCGTGCGGGTGCTAGGGTCGGGGATGGAGGCGTAATAAAGGGTGAATCATCGTTCGGGACAGCCACAACAGGATCCTGTGGGGAGACGTGGTCCATGGTTTGTGATCCACTAGACTGCGGCGGCATGGCAAAGAGATTATTATAGCCTTGGGTCGGTTGAGCAAACCTGAGAATCGGAAATATTTTTACTGAGAGAAATCACCTTGACCTTCATCCCGTGAAGCCTGCGCTTCCTTGCCTCTATCCTTCCGCTTTTGGCTGAGTGTCCGTTTCGACTCGGGATGCGAAGTCATGGTTGGTGAGCGAGGGCAGCCGGTAAAGCTCCATCCATGGTCTATCGTTCTCGCTGCGACTCTCTTGATACGTTCTTGGGATGAAATGTTTTCACTTGGACCGCCATCGTGGTCGTCCGGTGAGTGAGGGTCAGGCGCGCTGGGCTCAGAAGTGACGAGGCTCCGAACCAGGGACTTTGTTGCCGCAAGCCTGGACATTGATGATGTTGGAGCTTAACTGGATTACTATGCTAAGACAGAGAGCGGGAGGAATGTAGCAGGGAGAAGCAGAGGTCGTCAAGGTTTTACTCCTACTGCACGTCCGCGTCACAACACTAAGTAAGGTTAGCAAGTAAGTAGTCCAATTTCGTGAGCGAATTCATTCGGAGCTTGAAATGGCATGAGGTGGCATGTTCGGCTCTACTCCAATAGGCAAATCTGGTTCACGCGACTTGACCTCGAGGAGGCAGCGTTTTCGACTCCGTTCATCCTACCGTCGCATTTCACACTCTTCATCTGCTCGCTCTTCTTCTATGTTATCGTCATGAGGGGGGAATATTGCATCGCAGGCGCTTCCTTTCTCTCGTATGGCGCTCTAGCTTTCCTCACCGCGTGTCTAACCATTCTCCAGCTTTGCAGCACTTTTATTGTTGATCTTTGTCCATGTAAGTCCCAGCGAGCGCGGATCAAATATACATCTTATCAAACCTACACAGGTAGGGCAAATCAATACATCTACTGTCCCGCATGGAATCTCGATGGTAATCCTTCAGCCGTATTCCTCGAGTTGCTCTGGTCTGACCAATCTATTAGGCTGCTGTCAACGTTTCGGGTTACGGGTAAGCGGTTCTCGTGTTCACAATATCATCAAAGCTCCAACCGAAATCAAGTGAAGCATTATCCCAAGCATTCAATGATACCATTCAAGGACTGTACACGGCCAATGCCTCGTTACCCCTTGGCCAGGGAGCCGGAATCAGGCAACAGTACGACTTCGGTCTTTACTCTTACTGTGCCTATGTCAACAGTTCGGCTGGACAATGTTCGAGCCACACAATTGCTGCCAGATTCCAGCCGTATACCGCCATCACATCGGACATGCTCCTCAATTATTCACAGTTTACGGCCTACATATTTGTTGATACCACCTTCATCAATTCCTCATATTTGGGGACTAATTCTCGTGTCGCATACTACTTTTTGTTGTTCGGCACGATATTCACCGCGCTCGCATTGCTCACGTAAGTTCCATTCAGCTCTTCAAATCACATCGTCATTTAAACCTGCCAACAGTGGGGTACTTCGGAGGACGGTTCTCTTCCTCTTTTCCACCACGATGTCCATTCTGTCTGCATTATTCGTCTTGATCGGAGCAGCCATCTGGACGGCGATAGTCAAGAAAGTTGAAAGTGTCAACACGATGCAACTTGCCAATGGCATTTTGTCAGGCATCGAGGTATCGTATGGGAATGGAATATACCTCAGTTGGGCAGCGTTCGCTTGCTTGTTTGCAGCTACTATACCCTCGATGATCAGGTGCGTATTTTTTCTTTTCTCAGAGAGAATAGACTCAATAATCTATTGGACTCGGAGCAGTTGTTGCACTTTTCGTGGATGAACAGAATGCCGGTCATTCGACCATAACCTGATGGACTTGACGATCGATCATGAGCCGTGAGAACTAGTTCATACTATGCCAGCTACTCTTCTAGTTACTCTCATAGATACTTCAATGACCTAACACGGACCAAATAGTTTATTTATCATTATCCCTATTCAGGTTCGAGAAACTTCGTGTGCAGAACGCTACGACCGCTACATCACGCAGGCTCTAGTGTTGGAATTTCCAAGGGCAGCGGCAGATCAAGAAATACAGCCTAGTCCCTCATAACATATACCCTCTCGGGATACGCCCAAAGATATATGTTATGAAGGAGTATGGCTGATGAACGAGGTCGAAAGCTCTGCAAAGGGCATTTGGGAAACCCAAAAATGCATACGTTACATGGAGACGAATGTAGATGAAAAAAGCTTCTAGCCCACCGCGAGGGTCGAACTCGCAGCCTTCAGATCGCCTAGTCATAAGAGTCTGACGCTCTATCCGATTGAGCTAGGCGGGCGACATATCGACAATATTATACTTCTTTATGTGTACGACTCTTCCTTTCATCGCTCCCTCTTCAAAGAGAGCCAATGCCAGTGCTCGTGTCTGAGCACGAGGATGGATTCAATGGCCGCAAAACTGTGGCATAGGTGGTTGTGCTTCTCGGCGAATGCGATCATAACTGTATGTTGCAAATGGCGGGATGCAGCAAAAGTGAGGCTACAGCCGGAGTGTGCGTACGAGAGATTAATTAACATGCACACACTCAGGGTTGTGAACCGATGAGAGGATTTGGAACATAGCCTAAGTTGATGAAACATACGTCCTGGGTATGTCGTTATTATACTACAGGCTGAGATGGGAGTCCCATGATGCTGCGCAGATGGTTTCACGAAAACTTTGTGCTGAAAATGAGCGGCCCAACGGGTGGAAGCACCATATGGAACGCGCACCGCCTTCGGGTCGGACAGGGGCAGAGACATGAAATGCTTACGGCCGACTTCGATCAGAAAGGAGGCTGAGGGTGATCGGTGGCAGCTGAGCGCGCTCCGCGTTGATGTGTGGCGGGAGCAAGGAGGCAAATGGGGTCATGGAAACAGGCGCAGTGTGAATGCCGGGATCGGCTGACGTGAGAGTGATTATGCGGCGTGCCGACGGGCAGTGTGACTGGGTGGGAAACCCGGCTGATGTAATGGTGAATATATACGATGGCTTGCGTGGTCCGCAGCAACCAGCTCGTCTTGGTCCTGTCTCACCCACCCGCGATACAAGTCATACCAGACACCGTCCGCAGCCTCCTCCAGCTAGCCATGTCTGATCCCTTCAGCGACTCCTTTTTCTCCGCCGCTGATACATATGGCTCGGAATACGCCAAGCAGCAACAGGGCCTCGACTTTGTTTCATTTCACTCGCCATCTGACATCCTCGCCCCCCACCCCGATCTCTTTGAACTCGAATTGGATTCCAGCCTCGCGGCTTTCAACGAAGTGCAGCTTCAGCTCCTGACAGTAGACTCCAACGACGCCTACTCCTTTTTGAGATCCGATACCCCAACGTGTGGTCCTCCCTCTACTATTACCGTCTCTTCCGAGAGTGCATACGAAACGCTCTCTACTCGTTCCGAATCCTTTTATAATTTCTCCGACTCCTCGTATCCTGCAACCGACTGCTCATTCCCCCTCGACCTCGAAATGGACTTTCGACGGGCCCGCATCGGAGGCAGCGGCTGCTCCGACTACGGCGGTAGTGCTGTGCAGGGCAACAACAGCCTCCCCATGACTGTGGATCCCAGTACTTTCGGCTCTTTACCCCTCAGTCCACGCAGCGCTCCCACTGTGCCAGCAGCCGAGCCCGCTTTCAAGCATACAAGCTATTCTGACTACGGAGGTGCTGCTCGCATCCCTCCCGTCCCAAAATCTACAACCGCCGACTTTTATGGTCTTGGTTTACTCACCGCTGACACCGTGTCGCCATCCAACATGGCTCAACTGTCTACTGCCGCGTCTGCGGTGCCGCAAGCAAGGTCTGTCCGTGGTATCGAAGATCAATCCAAGGAAGACCCTCGCAAAAAATATCAATGTCCTACCTGTCCACGAGGTTGGTTCGCATTTGTCGTAGCTACCTTTCTTTTGCTCATTATAGCCCGAATAGCTTTTGCTCGAGCCTATAATCTGAAAACGCACATGGCAACTCATGACCCCAACCGGCTGAAACCACATGTCTGCCCCCACCGTTCATGCGGCCGCTCGTTTAGTCGCAAGCATGATCTAGGTCGACACTTGGTCAGCATTCATCGTGATGAGACTGTCGCTTCCACTCCTTCTGCGGCTACCAAGGCGATCGGTGTCGACAGTGGTCCGAGAAGCTGGTGCGATAACTGTGGCAAGGGTTGGATTGGTACTGCTGCTCAGTGCAGTTGCGCCGATGTCAAGTAAACCCCTGTCCTCTCCACCAGTCTGACTCTATGCGTGAGTTGCATCCATGTTGACCGGCGTAACCAGGTTTCTCATCCATCCCGTAGATCGGGCGAACAACTTCGCCAATCGCTTCGTCGTAGTTGATGGTTGATTCGTCTACTACGCGCCAAGATGACGTATCATATCATTCTACGCTGTCTTTTTATCGATGTCTTGCGCATCGTTCCGTCCGTGCCACAGCGCGGGCCTAGTAACGAGCGTGGTCTCGAGTTCTCTGCCTGCGTACAGTGCCTTGACGAGGATTTTCGGGCAGTATGTCTATCCAAGCATACCTCATTCTTCCCAGTTTCTCTGCCATCGATTCGTTTATGATTCCCTTGTTTTGGACTATTCGTATTTTCGTTTTGTGTAAGACTTGCTGGTTTATACGTCTAATAATATATTTTTTGCGCACCGAGTCTCGCCTGGTTTGCATTATTAGGGGCTATTTGACTGTAGTCCAAGTATATAGTACGTGCTTCGGTTCTTGTCGTCACCACTGACGCAATATTTCGGACAGGGGGCAAACAACCATATAAAATCGGTCCTCGAGTCTTTTACGACCGTCTACCTGCCTGGGATGTCTTCTCTTGTGGAATCTGCGAAAGAAGCGTTTGCCTCTGCCACTTCAATGGTCAAGGTCGACGACCTGCAGCGTGACATTCAGGACCCGGAGTCGTGCCACCATCCGAATGATTTGACTACAGATCATGGCGTAAAAGTCGCTGATACAGACAACTGGTGCGTGTCGTTCAAGTCGGTTTCCGCATGTTGGCTAACTCGCTTTCATTGTGACCAGGCTCAGGGTGATCGGCACTGGCCCCGGTAAATACAACGGTCCCATGTTGCTCGAGGATCAGATTGGCCGCGAGAAAGTTCACCGTTTTGACCACGAGCGCATCCCTGAACGCGTTGTGCATGCTCGCGGCGCTGCAGCTCACGGATATTTCAAAGTATATGACGACCGTGCTTCGAGATACACCTACGCACCAGTACTGACCGAGTCATCGCGCACCACTCCCGTATTTGTTCGGTTCAGCACAGTTCAAGGTCCCAGAGGAAGTTCCGTGGGTGTACCGTGTCGGTACCTGTTCCTCTGACACTCACACACATACCCTTGTACAGGATACGGTCCGCGATGTTCGAGGGTTCGCGATCAAATTCTACACGCGAGAGGGTAACTGGGACATCGTCGGGAATGACATTCCTGTGTTTTTCATTCAGGATGCCATCAAGTTTCCCGACTTTGTTCACGCCGTAAAGCCCGAGCCCCACAACGAAGTTCCGACTGGTCAGAGTGCTCATAATAATTTCTGGGACTTTGTTGGTCTCCAGCCCGAGTGTAAGTCATGGGCACGCATTGTTCTATCTTCTTGCTGATTCTGTGCCAGCGGCCCATATGGTGATGTGGGTCATGTCTGACCGCGGCATTCCTCGTTCATTTCGCATGATGCAAGGCTTTGGCGTCAACACGTACACCCTTTTGAATGACAAAGGCGAACGACATTTCGTCAAATTCCATTTCATTCCCGAACTTGGTGTTCATAGTCTCCTTTGGGACGAAGCACTCAAGATCTCCGGTCAGGATCCTGACTTCCATCGAAAGGACCTCAGCGAGGCCATCGAAAACGGATTATATCCTAGATGGAAGTTTGCTATTCAAACAATCCCGCAAGGCCGTGAACAAGATTTCGACTTTGACATCCTGGATGCGACAAAGGTGTGGCCGGAAGAATTGGTGCCCCTTGAAGAAATCGGCGAATTGGTGTTGAACCGTATTGTCGACGAATTCTTCACCGAAACTGAACAAGTCGCCTTCTGTACTAGCCATGTGGTCCCGGGAATCGGATTTAGCGACGATCCTTTGTTACAAGGTCGCAACTTTTCATACTTTGATACGCAAATAACACGGCTTGGGATCAACTTCCAAGAGGTATGTTGCCGGGGTCACTACCACCGCGTTGATGATCTCGACGCAATCCTAGCTCCCTATCAACCGTCCCATCTGTCCAGTGTTGAATCACAATCGGGATGGTCAAGCGCGTCATCGAATAGTCAAAACCAACGTTAACTATTGGCCCAATCGCAAGAAAGTCGGGATGCCCGTCTCTGGAGAGACAAGTGGTTATATCGAGTAGGTTGTGCTTGGAAATTAACGCTGCGCTGCTGAACACCCTTCCAGATATGCGCAGCGTCTTGAGGGCATCAAACAACGTGCGCGTGGAGAGAAATTCCAAGAGCACTTTAACCATGCCCAACTTTTTTTCAACTCTCTCACTCCACATGAGAAGATTCACCTCGCTGACGCCGTTTCATTCGAACTAAGCCACTGCGACGATGATGTGGTCTACAAGTCTTACATTAACGTACTCAACAACATTGATTTCGAGCTCGCGAAGTCCGTGGCTGGTAAAGTGGGTGGAGATGTCCCAAGCCAACCAAGTCGTCCCAACCACGGGAAGAAGGGCAAGGGCTTGTCACAGAAGGACTTTATGCCCAAAGAACCGACTATTCTCTCCCGTCGTATCGCTATCCTAGTTGCCGATGGTTTCAATGAGGTCGAGATGCAAGCTGTTCGCGTTGCCTTGACCAGTTGTAAGGCTATATGCTACGTCGTCGGACCCCGCCGCGGGCACGTTCAAGGTCAAGACGCCCGGTCTGGAGTCTTTGCGGATCACCACTTCGACGGACAACGGTCAACCCTATTCGATGCTATTTACATTCCATCTGGCGCGAAACATATCAACGCTCTTGCAAAGAATGGTCGTGTGATTCACTGGGTCAGGGAAACGTTTGGGCACTGCAAGCCCATTGCTGCTGTCGGTGAAGGTGTGGACATCTTTGACAAAGCGAATACTGTACCTGATTTAACTCGATCGTTCCAGCGGTTGAATTTTTACGCAACATTGTCCACTTGCCCAAAGTCGATCTGATTGCCCCTGGTGGTCATGATGACGAGGTGGTGTCGTCGTATGGGGTAGTTTCTACGGGCCGATACAACGCCTCCTCGATGGTTGCCGATCTCCCCAAGTTCGAAGCAGACTCCAAGGGATTCGTCTCCAACTTCGCGTACCAGATCAGTCAACACCGTTGCTATGAGCGGGAGATGGACGGTCTGACAGAGATGGTCGCATTCTGAAGCAGTGAAAACGTTGCTGAATTGGTCGTTTGTATTCGTGTAAGATTAGTGTCTGTGTCCGGCGATGGCTTGAGTACAAGGGTGTCTACGCTGTAGTTGTAATACATGCTCTACCCAGATAAACCCAGCGCGACGATTCCATACACGTTGGCGACAGAGATGACCAGCCATATCGCATACGACACTGCCGATACGATATAGCAGTTGCTGAAATCGATCTTGTCTCTGCACGATGATTGTGCGTCGGAAGTGCCATCAAGCTGGTCGATTGCGATAGTCTTGATCTCTTCCGCCGTGACCGCTGAACCCTTTGATGGAGTAGTGTCCGATGGCTCACTCACGGCAGAGTCGATCCTCGGCGTTGGGTCTCTCCGATCATTCATCTCAGGGGCTGCTTCGGGTACGTCGACGGACATGACGGTTTTCGAGGAAGGTATATGAGCGGAAACGCGACAAATGGTAAAATGATCGAGAGCGCGACCTGCGATGCGACGAAGAGCATATTGAGGCCTGAGCGTCCGAATACCATAGCGACGATCATGGAGGCATCAAACCAAGCACGCGCGTCACAAGACGGCGAAGGAAGAGCTATCAAAGGGTAAGAGAGGGATGGGTTCAGGGGAATGTTTTCCGGCGTGATGACTTACAGAGATGTTCCAAAGAATGAAACCTTGGACGGTGCCGATGGCTAGGTAAGACAGAGTCAGGAGGAGAAATGGGGGAACAGGTGAGTTGGAGGACCTGCATAAATGGCATTTGGTCGGGTTTCAAGGAGGAGAGGGGGGAGCATGTCGGGTCCATGGCGATAGTGGAGGGGGACGATATAAAGGATGTGGACATCTGGTGGTCGCACGGTGACGGCGGTATGGACGACAAAGATCTCCACCCGGGCGACGACTACTCACACCGCTTCTTCATCTGGCACGAATGGATCCAAGCACACGGGCCCCTCTCCACCGAGAACGTGTTCGACTACTTTGCGACGTCCATGTTCTACGACAAGCAGAGCAACAACCAGGTCCTCCGCATGCAGACGATGCACACCGGCACCCCTGTTCTGAACGAGGCTGAGGAACTCAGGCTTGTGCTTTCTCCCCGCCTTTTGCCCGCACTCACCCCCTCCCCAGACGCTTCACCGGCATCGAGTTCGCCCTCGCCTATGCCGCGCCGCCATCCCTCTTCATCATACACAAGCGCGAGCGTTTCTCCCCCGACCAAGGTCTGTCTATTGCTCTCCCCTCCCCTCGTCCTCATCTCCCCCCAGTCAGGCCCCTCGCCGCCTATTTTATCATCAACAGCCGCATCTACCAGTCTCCAGACGTTTACACCCTCCTCTCGAACAGACTGGTACTTGCCTCCCTCCGTCCCCTCCCTCCTGCTCACCCGCCTTGTCCAGCTCACCTCACTGAACGCCCTCCAGTCCTCTCTCGACCTGCTCCGCAGACATCGTCCCGATTATACTCCCCGCTCTGGTTTCGTCTGGCCCATAATCGACTCATCCCTACCAGACACCACCTCCAAAAAACCTGGCCTGGATGTCTTGCACGTCGACGAATCCGCCATCGAGGCCCCAGAAAAGCACAAACCCCAAGGCCCTAAGAAACACCTAAACAATTCGCTCATGATGTATGCTATGAGGACGACTGCAATGCATACCAGCATAACATCCCAGCCCTCTGACCAATCCGCACCCGTATCCACCCTCGTGTCCGCAGCTACGCAGCCCACACCGACCCCGGCCCCTTCGATCCAAAGACAGCCAACCCCAAAGGCGCCATCTGTCGCTCCCAGCCTACAGGACTCTGCCCCTATCAAAGGTCCTGCTGGCGCTGGCAAAAAGAAGAAAAAACGCGCGTAATCTCTGTCCCGCGTGAGCATTCCATTGACGTCTCTCACAGGCACATCAGTCTTGGTGACCTGATTCCCCAATCACCCGGTCCACATATCACACGCCCGTCGCTCCAGCGATTCGGCAACGCCTTCTTACCTTACCAAGCGCTTGTCACTTAGATGGTAATAGTCACCTCCTTCAGTCATCCACATGATACTTGTACATCCGTCCATGTGGACTTTTGATACGGTACCAATTTTATGGTAGTAGCGTCGCACACTTTGCCCTCCATTCGGTACTACAATCGCCCGCTTACCCCCGTCAGCTTGTCCGTCAACCACCCCAGCGGTGTTGGTAGTGGTCCATTCCGAGTACCTCCCACCGCAGCCCCTAAAGCGAGAGGATTCGCAGACACGAATGAGTCCTTTCGTGCCTTGGATGCCGTCTTTGCTGGATGCCACGTCAGTAGCTAACAACGGTGGGATGTTATCTGATAAGCGTGACACAAATCCTCCCGCCGCCCAAGAATACTCCACAAGTGTGGCCAAAAAAGTATATCAAACACGTACCCGAGTTACTAATCTCCTCCAAGTTCGTCTCGAGGACGAGACCGCCTTGGATGATCTCCGAAAGGATGTGGTGAACCTTGACTCAACTCGTCACTCAGCGTGCAGCACTCCTTTCCGTTTGGAAGCCTACCTCGTCAAAGTGGAACACCAGGTCGAGTTCACAAACGTTCTCAAAGGCGCGATCCAGCGCCTCTACAAAGACCTTCAAGATTTCCGGCATATTGACATCGTCGTGCGGTGTGCACGGAACGGGGATCACCACTCACCTGAATCAGGTCGAGTATTCCCAGCTCGCTCTCGGCACCGTCAACAACGAACACAAAGTACAGTGTAGCGTAGTTCCTGTATACGACCCGCCAACGCTCGTCCGAATCATCCTTGGGGCCAAGAAATGCCTCAAGTTCGGGTGCATCCAGAAAGTTACACAAGCCAGCTGGACGGATCGAGATGAGGGAAAATATCTTTTGAATGACTGTCTGAGGGGATTGATGGAGCGGCGTGTAGAACTTGGTTAGCCTTGGAATACCCGACGTGTTAACTAAGGTTTTCTGCGTTGATCATACAGTGAGAACGGTTGCGAAAAGATGACTGACAGATCAATACTGCGTGTATCATGGCTGTTCCGATTAGAGGGGTGGCGCGACGCTCTATCGACGCAATACACGATATCCTGACATCTGGACCCTAAATATTCCCACCAGCGCTTATTACCTCCTTGCAAAATGAGTCAAGTCCTACCCACACATGCATTGCAACACCCGCGGACAATAACCGAATCAAACACGAATCCCGAGGATCGCCAACGCCATTGGGATCGTTCATGTTTCGTCCCTGGGTAGGGTCCAGCCTGGTTGCAGTCTTCCCGTGAGATTGCCGACCGGCCCAGGTAGACCTGCTTGGCTTTTGAAACTCTGCAGGAAATTTTTGATTAGATTGTAATCCATGCTCGGCTCATCACCTTCCTCGTCCGATTCTTCGGCACCTTCTTGCTCCAATAGGCCTTCGAGTTCAGCTTGCATGGCAGCCTCAACATCCATGTCTACGTCGACATCTGTTACGGATGCGCGCCCTTTCCCTTTGTCTTTTTTCGTTGGTAGTGAGAGCTGAGACTGGGGCTCTGATCCAGCAGTAGGTCGTCGTAGGCGCGACAGCTCGGCGTCCATGGCTTGCATAACTGCCTCGAAGGAGTCCAGGTTGGGGTTCGCGTTTGCACGGGGTCCTAGTATTGACGAGCGGGGTTGCTCGGACGTCATCTTCGGTACCACTGTCGCCTTCTTCGTTGTTGTTACATTCGCCGGTACAAACGCTTGATACCATTGTCAGTCGTCCCTCAACTTGTCACAAGCACGGAGAAACACACCTCCTCGTCCAAGTCGTTCTTTAATAATATCGTCCCACATTTCGTCCGAAATACCCAAGGCTTGGCGTGAAAATTCGAGGAACTCTGCCTCTTCTCCGTCCATGTCTACCTCGATTTCACCAACAACCTGGGGCCTGTCTTCCTCTGACTCGGCATCCTCGTCATCACCACCCGCTAATGGGTCTGACGAAGAGGATTCGTCATCTGAATCGACACCTTCGTATTTATCGCGTGGAAGAAGTGGAGGACGGATCGGCCGCGTGCGTACTGGCGAGCTAGGCTCTCTAACGATAGTATCATCGGCGACGGTGTCAGCTTCAGAAAGTCCAGTTTCAACTTGTTCGGTCAGGATTGTCGTCTTAGCCACACGCTGCGTGTTGAAAGAAGCAGGCATTTGTCCGTACTCGGAAGCTGGGAGAGCAGGAACGAGGTTTTCCATCGCCCGCTGGTGAGTCGCCTCTCTCTCGTTTCGGGTTTCTGCGTCAGACTCTTCGTCATCCGAGTCAGAGAATCTCTCGTCGCTGAATAGGTCTTCTTCTTCTTCATCACTGTCCGCACCATCTTCATCGGAGAATGCTTCACTAAGGTGATGTCAGATGTCGCAGATCTCAGTGTAGCAGGGCGAAAGCGTACTCTTCAAATCGCGCACCTTCCACATCTCCTTTTCCTTCTACAAATTGTTCTACCTTGGCGGCAAGATCACGGAGTTTGTCAGTTTGTTCTTTCGTGACTCTGTCTTCCTTCCCCTTCTCACCGTCCACTTCCATAGCATTTGTCTTCGTAGTCGAGCCACCAGCACGCATGGCACGCTCGAGCGCCTCGTCGATGTCCTTGGCGTCGACATTCATCCACTCGTCGGAATCTTCCGTCTGCTCAGCGCCTGAGAGCATTTCGGGAGCCCGGGAAAGTGCTGTATTGAACAAAGCTGCAAACGATGGTCGTGACGCGTTGCTACTGAAGTGTAACTTGATCAATAACGGTACGACATTTAAAACGTGGGTCCGTGAACATACTCTTCTCGTCGCGTCTCGACATAAGCATCAGCTGCCTTATTCTCGAGTTCATTCCACACTTGTGAACCCTCAAGTTCGTCACGGAAGTAACCGACGCTGACGAGACGAGTCAAATATGCCTTGTAATCCGGTGAACGACGAAGGGCATCTTTGCGTGCTTCAGCCTGACAGCAAGGGAGATGGGATAATGACGAACCCGGAAATGAATGGCTAAAAGACACTTACAGAGGAACCCTGTACTTCCGTGGTTGACTTCACAACGTCTGCACGATTTTTGGATTCTTGAAACAGCATCTCAAACCCACAAGCCTGAAAGTCCGTATGAGCGGTCGAGCCAACCAGCCGAGCTTGAATGACCGACCAATTTCATGCCAACATCTCGCCAACGCCAGGCAGCTGTGCCTTCCCTCTCCTTGAAAGTGCCGAAAATCTTGGGTGGATAAAACCTTTGGCCCAACAACTGAGCATAAGCAGTTCGTGTCACTTTAACCGTGCATAGGACGTTTGGGCGTGGTGGAAAGCGTGCCATTTTATGAGCAGCCTATGACCGACCGTCAGGACATGCTGCCAAAGTAGAGTAGTACCCGCACTCACGCGAAGTTGAATCGCATCGCGTGTGTAGAACGTCTCGATGGGCTTTTGAATCAGTGACTGGTCCACGAAGAGAGCACGCGCGATGTCGATAGGAAGGTAGGCTATGGTCGAATGCACGTGGTTGCGCGCGGCACCCGGATAACTGGCGATTCTTTGCCATACGATGTCCTCGACCGCTTTGGGAGCGAGGGTGTCGACAGATGCGTCGCGTACGAGAAGGAGCGCGTCTTCGATGGCGATATACCCATCGTCTTCGTCAGCAGCAGGGTGGTATTCGCTTTCACCTTCCTTCACACCCGGAATGCGCGGATGCCTCCTCAGCCTACTGGGAGAAGAGACGTATGAGAGCGGGATGAGATGCAAGTGGCCACTGTGTATCCACACCTGCAGCATAAGAGTGAAAAGAGTCATTTAGCTGATGATTCTCACCATTTGCTGGGGGAGGAAGGGTGCGCACCCTGTTGATCGCGTTTGAGGGGTTCACCCAGCGGGGCAGGGACTCAGCTGCCTCGATGAGCAAAAACTCGCCATCCGAGTCAGAGACACTGGTGTGGATGAGATGAATGGAGGAAGACGTGGACAGTGCATGAACAGACCTAATGACGACGTCCCATCGCCTGGAAATCTCTCTGAGAAGCCAGACAGCGCACCACTCGTCGTCGACGGCGTCGCCGACGCGCATGCGGCCCTCGAGCATGTTTTTCTCCTCGCCACGGCGGGCATCCGGATCTGGCACGATCTTGAGCTGAAAGGGGTCGCGATGCCAGAGAAAGTCTGGGAGGAGTGTCGGCACAAGATCGGTGATGCACGCCGCGATGGACATGCAAGAGGCACTATCGGCGAGCGCAGGCGGGGGGTGGAGCACATACAACAACATGTCTTCAGAAATTGACGGGCCACGGTTGAAGATGTCCATGGTCATGATCATTGGCGACGACGCGGACGACATCAGCGACCCCTACTACAAGTTGACTGTTGCCATTTGTGGCTCCCGTTCGGTATGGCAGCGCACACATCCTTCAAGGACAGAACGCTCATCGCTGTCATTGGCGACGAGGTACATAGTCCATCCTCGATCGCGTCTGTCTGCTCAAACTTTGCACAGGACTCCATCACAGGTCTTTTGCTTGCTGGGGTTGGCCACATCAACGAACATCAGAAGAAGAACTTTCTCGTCGTCGATTCCAGTGCGCTCGCCGGTGCAACGCCCCCACCCCTTTCTTTCTGACCTTCCATAGAGACCCAGATATCAACCATCGAGGCAGCCTTCCAAGAATTCACGGAACGCAAGGATGTAGCAATCCTGCTCATTAACCAGCATGTGCGTACCCTGCTGCTCTATCAAGTGTGGGCGAATGCTCACGAGATTCATTCTAATCAATCTAGATTGCAGAGAAGATCAGACCAACTGTCGATCGGTACCAGCAAGCTTTCCCTACCCTCCTCGAGATCCCATCCAAGGACCACCCGTACGGTACGCGGCCCTATCACTTGCTCGCTTCAGCTGTCCGTTCAACCATGTGCCTTTCATTCACACCATGCTCCCACAGACCCTAAGAAGGACTCCGTCTTGAAACGCGTGCAGAAGCTTTTCGGAGAATAGTACATGTCCCAGACGTTCATTGTACCTCATCGTTCACGCCCACGATTGGTACTCTGGCATTTCCTCCATTGATTCCTAATCCGTCCTACTGGCTGAGACCATGCCGGGTTTCATTGTGATAATATGCATTACATGGGTGCACGGAGACTATATCCGAACATGGTGTTGATCGTGCCTAGCATGTTCCTCCCCAGCCTTTGATGTGGACGTAACGACGCCCAACGCGTGTGTTCAGGATGAATGAAACCGCATAATGGGCTCGTTCTCGCGAACGCCTGGTGCCCGCTCGACAAATACCCGGATTGGGTTGCGACTTTCCGAATCTGTCAAAGTCAAATTAGGGTGTGCCGAACCACAACGAGCGGGGTCAGGCAGGTCTCCTGCGGAAGTAAACAAGATACGCACTTGGTATATCTATAAGGAGGTACCGAAACACGAAGTATCCTTCGTCGTTCTGTTATATCACACTTTCAGTATGCAATACTCGTGTGCACCAGACCAGACGTAGACATGAGTGTGGGAGTCGCACATGAAACGTATAGTACCCATACGGTACTCCGTTGTGCACCATCTGCGTACCGTGTCAAGCTAAGGAGTCTTTCGACGCACCTTCACGAGATCTGCATGTACCTCCCCCTCTGTCCAAGCTATTCCTGCACCATGGCCGCCTCCATCGTGTGGTCTCTGCCCGCGGAGTCCAGAAAATACCCCTGTTAGTCCCCACCAGGAGCCTTCCTCGGTTCTTTCCTGCTCCTTGCTCTTCTCGTTGGCCATTGCCGCTGGGGGCATTACAGAAGGAACAATGTCACCTCTAAGATACTTGAAGGCGCTCCTCACTGAGTCGACAAGAGGGGACATTTTCTCCTTGACGTCCTCAAAATTCAAAGAGGCCAGTGATTCGACATAGCTGCCCCATTGTTTCTCATCTTCCGTTGGGAGTGACGCCGGAGAGGAACCTTGAACGTAGAAGTTCAACAACAGGTGTTCCCGGCCTGAGGAGTCAACAGCAACCTGTGATGCTACATGCCGATGCCGATGACGTGGACGCACAGAAGAGGGCGGGTTGTTGTGGAAAACGAGCGGAGCATGAAGGTATTTGGTAATCTACCACATATAATTAACGATAGATTCTTCGTCGAGGGTGGAGAACTTACTCGAGGGGAGGTTTTGATTCGCTCGCAGGCGTCGTTATAGAGCACCGTGGGGGAATTCTTCGAAAAGAGCTCTGAAGTAAGTGCATAGACGAGCACAACGGACAATCCAGCACCGAGCAGTATCACGGTTAGGTTGGTAGTTCGTTGGGTCGTGCGTAACACTAGAAGACGTTGGACGACACAAAGGGTTTGAAAGGTGAAGACATACCCTTGCCACCGACGCTCAGCTGTGACCACCTCTTGGCCTTCTCCCCGCGCTTCAGGGCTGCCTGTGAGATGCCGAGTTGGAATGGCCCGACCGAGTCCTCCCTGCCCGAGTGTGACGTTTTCTGCTTTTGGTCGAGGGCGGAAGTGAGAAGAGAAGACGAGGTGCTTCGACTACTGCTGTATGTTCTGGAGGCGACCGCACGAACGAAATAAAGCACATCCGCTGTGAGCGACGAGCGTGCGGATCTGCGCAGAGGCTGCGCACAACGGATGGGTCTCGATAAGCGGGCAAGCGGGATTGTATGCATCAACGTCGTACTACAAGCTCCTTGTGTCACATGTCGCTACCAAATGCGTGAAATTCGGTGAACGAAAAACCAGTACGACTTTCCTCACGCCGTCATACGTTCACGAAATCCGGGGGCAAGACAAAAACATTCCCATTAGCCGACTTGAACGACTGACCTCGTCATTACTAGTGACGCGCTCTACCAACTGAGCTAAACG
>JBBPJY010000008.1:0-20430 GCA_038088975.1 Xerocomus cyaneibrunnescens
GTCTCTGAGATGCTCGCTGGGCCCCTTCTGCTCGCCGGGTCCCAGGTGAACCTGAATGGGCGCGTCGCCGCCGTGTCTGGCGGTGAGCGAGGCAGGGACGCCGCAGAGTCGGATGGTGTCGACATGGTCTGACCGTAACCACCATAATATCATGGACCTCCCCGCCCTTTTTTCACGCTTCCCCCTCTACACCAACCCCACCGTCGCCGTCCAGACCCGCTTCCACGTCGCCCAGCCCACCCTCTGGATAGCGCCGCCGCGCGACAGCGCTGCCCTCCTCAGCACCGACGTCGAGTGTCTCAAGTGGCAGGCGTATCTCGCACTCCGCGGTCTCAACCGCATCGCCCTCCGCTGGGACATATCTCCCGAAGGCGCCCTCGACGCCCGTCTGCCCAATCTCGAGCTCCCAGATGCCTCCCCGCGTCTCCTTCCCCCACGCAGCATCCCCGCCTGGGCAGACGGACATCTCAACCACACCCCCGACCCCCTCGACGGCTACCGAGATCAGCTCGCCAAAGACGAAAGCCATGCCTGGATCGCCCTCCTCGAAGGCGTCGTTCACGCGGCCCTGGTGCGTTCCATACCACCTCCATCGCCATCGCTCATCTCTTTCCCAGTCCCTCTCCCAACTCGCCCCCACCCTCTTCCAGTCCAACGCGAGCAAAAGTCGCGCCCTAGACACCGTCCTCAATCCACCACCTCCCCCGTCCACTGGCTTTACCTCACCCCTTCCACCCTTTGGTGCCCACATAGACACGTCTGCCATACATGCGCGCTATGCCGAGGCCATTGCTGCACTCTCGGACCGTCTTGCCTCTGACAAATGGTTCCTTGGCTCACAGTAGGTTCCGCTCCTACTCATCTCCTCTTCCTGACCTCTCTTTATCAGACAACCCACAGCTCTTGATGCACTCGTCTTTGCGTATCTCCATTCCCTCCTCCATGGCGGTGAATTCACACGCATTCAAGTTGCTCGCCGTTCCAATCTCGTCGCTTGGGAGCGCTTCATTAGATCTCAGGTGCAAGCTACTTTCTGTCTCGCCCCCATTGCTCCCTAGCACTGGTATATTTTGGTATACGTGCATGACACGAGGTTATCTACCAATGAATCCTTGTCCTAACCCGTGCACATTACCATCATTAATCCAGGTGGCTCGGTATCTTGCGAGTTCCATTGCTGTTCGGAATGCCGTTTTCACTCGACTTGCCCTTAACAGACTTGTGCTCGAAACGTTTCCTAAGCGCAGCAACCATTTTCATAAACCTGTATCATGGACACTTAGCATCACTCATCAACAAGGCACCGTCAATACACACCAGAACCAGTTGAGACCCTGGAGCATCAGGTTGGTTACCCCATAGAACATAATGTAAAAGAGAGGGAGTTCGGTATAAACTCCGTTCAATGTAACAAAAAAGTCATATGACTGCGCCGCTCAGCATCCCCAAACTAGCAGGACGACGCGAGGCTCACCATCTTTGCACCCCAAACCAGCCGGAAACCAAAAAAGGTGCCTAACAAAATAATACCATTCACCCACTGTATTTGAGAACCAGTCTTGCCCGTCTTATCCAAATACCTGTTTCGAGATTGCATCACTGCGAACACAATCTGACGCGCATCAAAACGTACCAATTAATGTTGAGGGGAATAGTGCTCCTACAGACATGTTAGCACACCAGCGTGGCATATCGTACAAAAGACCACGTACACTTCCCAGAGCAGAAAACGAACGACATAATAGTGTACAAACGGCCGCTGTAATGATCGTCAGAGAGATTGCACGTGTGACAATGGCAACTACTTGCAGTGGCAAGCACAAAGGTGATGAAACAGCCTATGCCTGAATAACGCATCAAGAAGGGGGATCGATGAATGCGCCAGACAACTCGCCATGGATCACAAATCCAATCTCGGTGAAATGAATGGTGCACTCGATAGCGTCCCAGATGAAATACCTGATGAGGCCGTGCCATCAGACCCCATGGCGTGGGTGGCGAGAGGGCACTCACCCGACGGCGATTGCCAACAAGAAGCTAGCGTCCGGATGGGTACCAAAGGCACGATCTCGGCCGAGACTTTCGGCCTGGAGGCACCGCGAAGCAAGCACGACGGAGACGATGGCATGAGTGAACGAAACGGCATGCATGTCCCTGTGGACAGGTCAGTCCGGGGACGAGGGCTGGGTCGACACGGGGGTACCAGTTTTTGCGTGTCCTCTTGTCGGCCTTGCCATACGACACCGGGAAGAGCGCCCTGGATATGGCTGGGGAGAGGCTGTATTGGAGGGCTGTGAAAAAGAGCCAGGCGATGACGACGATGTCAGCGAACTCGGGGAGCACGCTGAGGCCATATTTCAGAGCCAGGGGACGGACGGCGTCGCGTACTTGGAGACGTAGCTCGGTGATCATGATGGGCGAGGGGCAAGGGCAAGCAGCGGGAGACGCACCCACATTTATTACCTCATGCCGCAAGGCGAACACAACACACACAGGGTCCGCGCTGACAAGACAAGACGGTGTTGTCTCAAACATGTACATTTGCACACAAGCCTGCCCGTCGACGATAAAGACATATAAAAAAAAGTAGAGTATGCAAGCGATGACTGGCTAAACCAAGAACGGGGCAAGGGGCCTTCGAGACGAAGAAATGGACAGACAAAAGGAGCACAGAGAAGAGAAGAAAAAGACAGCGTATGAGACGACTAAGGGAGCTGAGAGCACAGTACATGCAGCAAACCAGAAAGATCGTCCAGGTTTTGGTGGGTGAGATAGATGATGAGTGTATGGTAGAGTGATAATGAACGTAAAGGTTAGATGATAGTGCACAAGGTGCGTCTGCCCGGAATGTGAGGGAGGGGTATGGCCGGCGGCGAGGGAATAGGAAAACCAGGCATCACATCACGACGCAATTGCAGCCCGTTTGTGGTGGTGCATATGGATCCTCACCCTTGCCGACAGGACCCCATACAGACGGAACCTGGAGGGGATGAGACGGGGAGCGGAGGGGAGACGGGGACGACGCACGAGATGGTCTTTCGTCGTTTTGCAGTAACGGATCAGGCTGTAGCGGGTTGAGCAGACGGGAAGCGAGGAGGCACGGGGGAGGGGGTCACCTTGCGCTGGCCTCGCTGACTCGCATGCGCGGGCGCGCGAGGTCTTCACGGAGCCGCTGGTTGTGTTCTGTGAGACGGCGGAGCTTGAGCTCGGACATGGACTGTTTGTGTGGACGGGCGTTCATTCTGGAGTGAGAGAACGACGAGGACGAGTGCGAGGACGACGAGAAAGACGGCGAGAACGACGGGCGGTTCAGTAAACAGCACGATGGGAATATCACGTTCGGAGTTTGAACCGCCTCCTGTCATGCCCGACGACGACGACGACTGGACAGCACTCCTCGACGAGCACGTCCTGCTCTCTCTCTCCGTCGCCGCACCGCTCACACCGTTCACAGCGACGACAACCTCTCCCTCGTCGACAGGACCTCCCTCGTCGACCGCCTCGGCCCGGCGTTCGCCGCACACCACCGCCGGGGAAAGGAGCACATCAAGCACGTGCTCATCCCCGTCCTCCAGCACGCCAAGCAACTCCACGGCGCCGTCCAAGATGACATCTTTCCCAGGCGCACACATGCCCTTGCCCTCCTCGACGATGCTACCCTCCGTTTCGAGAACGCCGCCCGCCGCGATGCGGACGCGGCCCTGGCCGTCTACGACGACACAAAGGCGTGTTGACCGCGTCTCTTACCCCTCTCTTGACTTTGTCTCCCCACAGCATTCCCTGGATGTCCTGTGCGCAACGCTCGACGACCTCGCCCGCCAAAGTGATCTCCTCTTCCAGACATTCAAGACGGACATGCACGAGCACGGTATACCGCGTTCGTCCCTCGTCTGCGCGCGCAATCTGACACCAGCGCACCCCAGTCCAACGGCTCCGCCGATGTACGGACGCCATGCCGGTCGATGCCGAACGACTCATAGCCACGCTAGACAAGAAGGCGAAACATCTCGGCGCCGATGACCATGCAAAGGCCAAGGAAAACCTCCTCCGCGGGATCCTCGAAAAGTATTGAACCTGGTGTACCGTAGTTCTAGTTGTCTTTATGGAGCTGCAATTCAGTATTTGTCGACGTGTGAAAAGGGTCCGTCAGGGAGGGCTCGCTGTCCATGTGGTCCAACTTGGAAACAACCGTGCACAACTTGTTTTACTGCCACCACCTCCTTCGAGCGTCGCATACCACTGTCTGGTCATTTTCTACACTAGGGTGTCACCCCGGCACTGACGTTGTCAAGTCAGTCGCCCGAAAAGCTCTCTGCACACTCTCTGACACCTGCCATGCCAGTTCCTGTGTTTCTCATCGCCCCCTCGAGTCAACATGAGCAGCCGAGGCGGCAGGCAATCCATGTCCGAACTGCGATATCGTCGTCTGTTGGAGCATAACCAACGCCTACGCGAAGATTTGGCGCGGCCGCGAATCCGCGTCAGTGAAGCCAGCGCAAGGTCCATAATGCCACCTATCTCCTCCCACACCCTCCTCACCACTGCCTTCTACAGCTTAATCAGACATTGTAAAACCACCAAGGACCACCTCGTCCGTACTACCTCTGTTTTCATCTCTCAAGTCTCTCATGCCGTCTCAGGTTCCTTCCGTATGGGGCCCGGTCCAGAAATCTGAAGACCCCTATGCACCCCAGAACGGACGTGATCCCCCTTGTGGCAACTGCTGTAGCATACAGTGACTTTCCTTGAGCGAGCTTGTCCTGACACATTGTAGTGGTCATTCTGGGTCGTGATTCCCGTACCATTGGTCTGTGCTACACTCACCACATTTTCGGATACTCGTCGCTCTGTGTTGTGCTATCCATCCAGTTACATTCCCCGCCCGGTCTTTTTTTTTTTTCAACGTACTATGGTACCGAAATATCTGTTGGACACAGACATGTGTGCGGGGTAGAAACTACTCAGACGAGTTCAGATAAATACAGGCTCTTCTACAGCTTTTGTAGAAAGTTCCTAACGTCCTCCTCCCTGAGTGCGCCGATGAAGTGGTCAATCGGTTTTCCATCCTTAAAAGCCATCACTGTCGGTAGTGACCGTATCTGCGAGACAGGTTCGATCGGAAAGCATGAACAACAAGCGAGCGACTTACTCGATACTTTTGGGCGAGCTCCACTTCCCTGTCAGTGTCGACAGTGACCAAGTCGAGGGAACATCCGCTCCCAGTCTTGATGTTGGCGTCCTCTGCAGCAAGCCTCTCTAGTATAGGCGATATCATCTTGCATGGCCCGCACCAGCTGCATGCCAGATACAGTCAGCGCCTGCAACACGAGCGCATATAGTCACTAACTCGGCATAAAAGTCGACCAGGACGACTTTATCGCTTGGATGCTCGTTGAGTGCAACGTCGCTGAAGATCTGAGACAGGGGATCGTGAGGTTGTCATCATCACTCGCTGCAAACGATGCACCCATACCTGTGGACTAGCATTCAGATATTGCTTGCGACATTGAGGCGACGCGTGGAACGCGCGCATGCGCCATGGCTTGGCTTTGCTGGCGAAGTCGGCGCTTCGTCGAGCCAACGCAAGGGCCTTTTGACCGTGAAGGAGCATAACAGTATCACGTCGCGTGCGAACGAGGAATTCAGCTGATGTGTCCCCACGACGACACGTTGGGACTCAGAAGTCCACACCATCTTGACGTTACGGTTGACGACCTCGAACTAAAACATGTAAGAGAACCAAATTCAAACTGGCTCAGACTCTGCATGAGTGAGGAAACGAGAACGGCAGAAAAGGTCGCAGTCCAGGATGTTCGATACACGACCATCTTTCTAGCTTGCTCGCCCACCAGGAGTGCTGCCAGGGTACCAGCGACCGCTTCGGACTGAACCCCACAGTGTCCGTGTTTGCCTTGGCTTTCGCAGGTCCGGTGATACTCTTTTTTGCTCGCGAGTCCACGGCATCTATCTGCGCAGCAGCACGGATGGAAACTATGTACGCTGGGCAAACACTATGGTTTGTTGCATACTAACCCGACGTGTCTTATCTAGACTGTCATGGATACTTGGTCGTACGAGAGTTTCTGGATACATGCAACGCTGCAATACCGATAACGTCCAAGCATATCATGCAAGACGTGCTCATGCAGGGCAAATTAAGCACTGACATATCAACTTGAAGGTATAACTACTCAGCTCGCTTTGCAGCCACTGTTAAAAAGGAAAAGCCCCAAGGACGAATATGTCTCGCAGTTAGCCCTGCTACAAGCAAGGCGTTTGCCATCTTCTGGGTAAAGCTAGTACGATGACCAGCTTCGTTTGGACCTCATCCACCTCGTGGCAAGCTATAGAACGACAAGTAACTCGATCTCATCTATGACAAGACAAGACAATCGCCATCTAGTACGCGAGCCAAAGTCAGTATTGTCGATAGAGCAGTCGAGGGCGTCGGCTGTATGTGTAGGGATATGCAGGGGTTTTGCCTTTTGCGGTGTTGCATCTTTTCCTTTACCAACACTTTACATTACCGTACAGTGATGCCTGTTAGTTCATTATCGCCCCCAGCAAAAAGACAAAAGACAAAAGGCAACGGGACTGTCACCAAGAAGCTCGAGCTTCAAGTCACAGCTGCGGTAGCTAACAATGCATCCTTAAACCCGCTTTTAGATCTCCTGGATATTGCTCAAAATGCAGCGGATGCAGGGGACATGTCTAAAGCAATTTACAGCTTGTATCGCGTGTTTGTCGTCATCATATCCAGCAATAAACTTGCGCCTGGGGGAGGTGATGCCGCAAAGGTTGTACGGAAGTGGGTATGGGAGCGGCTCGATACCTATGTCAACATCCTCCTTGGATTACTGCAGGATGAAGAAGCTACGTTGAGGGTAAGTTAATAGTATTCTTGTGTGCTATCCCATTCTCACCCTCTCCAGAAATCTGCGCTGGACATCCTTTTCTCCTTACTAAAGCATCTCTCGACTTCGCTAACCAAATCGAACCCTGACAACCAACCACAGTTCCACTTTTCTCATTTCAAACATATCGCACAAGCACTTCTCCTCTGTCCTCCTTCTACACGTCATGGATGGACCACATCTTTCCAGGGAAAGACGGCTCCAGACGTACGGGAGCACTTTGTGGATACTTGGTTCACCGTCTATGATGACATCCGGTGGTGTTTCCTCCGGGAAGCGACGTATGCGCCCAGGCTTGTGATTCGAAATCATTTTGTAATTTACCATTCCCCACTAGCTTCATGCTTTCAAAATACTCGTCTGCGGACTATCCCTATCTGCCGGAGAATTTGTTGTCCATCATGGAGAAGCTGACCACCTTTCCAACCGATTCTTCGGAGTTGAATACTTGGTGGGTAGAAGAACTTGGGAAAATGCCTCCGAAATCCAAGAACGGCAAAGTGGAGGAGCTTAGTGGAGAAGACGAGGAACTACGAGATGTGGGGAACGAAAACGAGGACGATGATTGGAAGCAGTTCTTCGACGACGAGCCAAACGCAAAACAAATGAAAAATAATGTGGGCGTGCAAGGCAGAACTCACCAGTTGACCTTCCATCAATCTCTCTACTCGTTGCAAGCCCACCGCGCTGTGTTCACGCGGACGTGGCTCACCTTTTTACCTCACCTTTCGTCTATCTCGACCAGCGCCAACCACATACTTCCGACACGAGCTCTCAATATCATGCATAGGGGGGTACTTCCGCATTTGACCAGGCCAATCCTAGTAATGGATTGGATAAGTGCATGCGTTGACTTTGGTAAGTAGTGTCACCATTGGAGAGGTGCATATCTTATTTTACTAGGAAGGACTGTGGGCCTCTTGGCGCTCAACGCCTTGTTCACCTTAATCAAGGATTATAACTTGTGAGCAGTTACTCGTCATCTCTGACATCTATTTGACCCATTGTGTTTAGAGACTACCCTTCGTTTTATACCCGACTCTATGCCTTCCTCGACAGAGATGTCCTTCATCTCAAACACCGCGCGAGGTTTTTTCGACTAACTGAGCTCTTTTTGAGCTCAACGTCAGTTTTTCTACTATTCACGGAGCCTATAGGCACAAGTTCACTAATTTGATTTGTAGTCATTTGCCCGCGTCACTTCTTGCGTCATTTGTCAAGAGACTGTCCCGGCTTTCTCTTACTGCACCACCTGCTGCAATAATCATGATCATACCACTGACTTATAACCTCCTCAAGCGGCATCCTACCCTCATGGGGATGATCCATCGGATGCGAGACGTAGATGGTTCGTTTATCGGCAAGTCGGGAATTATTATTGTTTCGTGATATAATTTCCTGACAAGTTGCACAGATCCTTTCCTTCCTGACGAAGCTAACCCTAACGTCACAAACGCGATTGATTCGTCGTTATGGGAGCTTTACTCGCATAAGCAACACTATGACTCTGCAGTGTCTACGTTGGCACGGATATTTGAAGAGGCGTTCACGAAGCCAGGCTACTCCATGGAAGATTTTCTGGATCATACGTACGGAACGGTAAGTTGCTCGTGTGTATTGTCTTGGTGCATTCGCTGAGTGGGTGCGGCATCATAACAGCTCATTGAAGCAGAGACAAAGCGTCGGATCAAAAGGGAACCCGCTCTGGCGGTGGAGCTTGCCAAAAATCCATTTCCGGTCGCCTCGGACGAGGATGATGATGTCGTACAAGGTGGACTGGATGCAGTGAGCGAGCTCTGGGTCTTTGGGTGACATACTAGCATAGTGTACTGCCTCGGTGGCATGTAAACATCGACAAACATCCCCACTGTCCTACATTGGCTGGCAGAGTCCTGAGCATCTACTATTGTCAGCATGGACGCGATCCGTGTCTCCAAGGCAAGTGTGTGGACATCGGGTGTGGTTAGAACCTCTGTGTAACTAAGTTGGCAAACTTGTAGGTCGAGAAAGTTCTTTGCGGCAAATCAGGAAGCATCCAGTATGGTTCTGTGCACCTGACAGCGCACCACTTGATATTCCGTTATGAAGATCCGGGAAAAGAAGAGATGTGGGCGAGTTCTATCTATTCCACCGCTCATACCTATGTTGATATCAATGCTAGGTTCCATATCCGTTGATTTCGCTTGTCATGCAACTCCCGCACACCTTGCATGGGCGGAGTCCGATTACTCTTCATACACGGACGTTCGAGACCTTCTCTCTGTCTTTTGGAAGTGATCGCGATGCTATCGACGTATTTGAAAGCATTAAAGAGTTGACAGTGTGCTGTACGTTGCGCTCGTTCCGCACCAAATATCGTAACTAACAAGTCAACAGCCTCTGTTAATCAGCTCTATGCATTCTTTTATTCCCCAAATCCACCACTGGACTCTGTTGGTGGTTGGTCAATATATTCTCCTCGGGAAGAGTTTGGTCGGATGGGTGTTGGTACCCGATCAAAGACTTGGCGCTTTACCGACATCAACAAGGATTATCAGGTAGAGCATATTCTCTGATTGGCCACCAGACAATATTTGATTGGGTGTTTAGTTTAGTCCGACTTACCCGTCGCGTTTGGTTGTCCCGACACGGATAAGTGATTCTACGCTTCAATATGCATCAAAATACAGAAGCAAGTGTAGGATACCGGCTCTCACTTATTTGCACTGGGCGAACCACGTGATTATCTTTGTCTTGCTCACGAGGCAAGATTCCTCATATGATGTGCACAGGCTAGTATAACTCGCTCGAGTCAACCCATGGTAGGAATCAAACAGAACCGCTCGGTCCAGGATGAGAAACTCGTCGAGGCTGTCTTTCAAACCCATTATCATCCAGAATCTCGAATATCAAGCGGCCCAGTTTATGGTGCAACCGCTACAAATTTGATTGTTGATGCTCGCCCAACGGCTAATGCCGTTGCAAACACTGCCAGAGGTGCCGGGACCGAAAACATGGAACATTACAAGGATGCAAAGAAGACCTATTCTGGCATCGACCACATCCACGCTATGCGCGAATCGCTAGGCAAAGTTGTAGACGCTCTTCGCGAAGCAGATACGGTGGCTGCCAGCGTGAGCGGGTACCTTCCTGGGGAAGCGCAGCAACTCGCTATCTTAGACCGCCAAGCGCTGCGCCGATCTGGCTGGCTCCGTCATATGTCTAATATAATGGAAGCCGTGCTTCTCATCGTCCGAAATATACACGTCAACTCGTCTCATGTTCTGATCCACTGTTCCGATGGATGGGATCGAACCTCTCAGTTATCTGCTCTCGCTCAGCTCTGCTTGGACCCATATTATCGTACAATTCGTGGCTTTCAGATACTCGTCGAAAAGGATTGGATATCCTTTGGACACCGATTCTTGGATCGATGCGGTCATCTATCATCTGAAAAGTTTTTCACGTCCTTGGCGGACACAGCGAATGGCAACGGTAGTGCCGATGCTGCACAAGCCTTTTTCGCTTCAGTTCAAAGCCGCTTCGCATCCCAACATCATATCAAGGAGACGAGTCCTGCTTTCCATCAATTCCTGGAATGCGTTCGTCAACTGCTGCGACAGTTTCCCGGACGGTTTGAATTCAATGAGTGCTTCCTACGTACGATCCACTATCATCTTTATTCCTGCCAGTTTGGAACGTTTCTATTTAACTGCGAACGGGAACGCAGATACGGAGAAGATGGAATGGTCCCATCGGAACGCGCTTCAAGCTTATGGGACTTTTTGAACTCGTCACCACAAGTGGAGAAGCACAAGAATCCTTTGTATGACACCTCACTGGATGATCCAGCACGCAGAGATGGCAAAGTAGACATGGGAGTGCTGCTCCCTAATCCCAAAGACGTTCGCTTCTGGTTTGAACTTTATGGTCGCACGGACGAGGAGATGAACGGGAGGGTCGTTATCTCTCAAGTCAAAGACGAGCCTGAGGCTGCCGTCGCTGTCGAGGGTCTCGACGACGATGCTACAAACTTACGTGGAGAAATTCCACCGTCAACTTTTGATCCTCCCTTAATTATGCCATCTCCTTCCCCTTCATCGTCACCCTCCAGATCTGCCACCACGGAGGGCTTGTCTTCCAGTTTCCAGGGGTTATGGTCGTCCCTCCCCGATCTTCCCCAGAGAGTAGCCGAAGGTTTCACAGGCGTGGGGTCTTCGACGACTCTCAAGGCTTCATGGCCCCCGACGCAACCAAGCTCACCCGTTAGTAATTCGTTGCCCCACGGTCGCGCGCGAAACTCGAATCCCACGGATTTCTTTTCCAGCAGCGGAGTGAAGTCCGTCTGGGGAAAGTTGTCGTCGAATGCCACTGCAGCATTCTCAGCCGTGCAAGAAGCATATGACGGAGTTACCAAAGATTTCAAAGTTCCCTCGGGAGGAACCGGAGATGAAGATAACGTCGGGAAGACATCTGAGCTCCAGCCCCACGACGTTGACGCAGGGCAATCATTGTCAACCATCTCCCATTCATCGTATAACCCCTGGGACAGCGTGAAGCCACAGAAGACATCTATACCTTCATTACCGACCGATAACCCCTGGAGTACTGCTTGTTCGCACTCCCCTAGACCGCTTTCTTCTACCTTGGATATGGTGGATACAGGATTGCTTGCCGCAGACCTGGCGGCTACTCGAAGTTTACCGTATGAGCGAAACACGAGCAATCTCCCTCGCGTCACAAACCAGAGTCCTGGTGTGGGGACGGGCGCTCCCACACGGTTGAGCGGTGAGAGGAAAGTCGAACAAGAGGAGCAGAAACGACCCATGGTTAATACGGATCCCCTCGGGGTTGGATTGTTGTAATTTCGAGATGGGGTGTACGCTCAGTGGGTAATATTAACCTTGGATGTAACCATTCGTGGCTTGGCGTGTCGGTTATGAACGCCACTAATGGCGTGATGGAGGTGAATTAGATAAGCTATTGGGCCCTTTTAACTGCCAACCTGGAGAGATTTTGAAAACGAACGTTCCTTGTTTCCTTTCTTCCCCACCATCGTTCTCAATGGCTCCCAACGGTACCGCACGCCCATCTCTTGCTCCAGGGCACTTTCTTTTCACATCCGAGTCCGTTGGTGAAGGCCATCCAGGTGGGTTCGATGCGACATCCGGACGGTCCTCTGCTAACGTTCTACAGACAAGATATGCGACCAGGTTTCCGATGCTATCGTGGGTGTCATATCACAGGTTGAAATTGTCTTCTGATTCAGTTGGTCAGCTCGATGCTTGTCTTGCACAAGACCCCTGGTCCAAGGTCGCCTGCGAGACGGCGTCCAAGACTGGCATGATTATGGTCTTCGGCGAGATCTCCACCAAGGCTCAGATTGACTACCAGAAGGTCATTCGCAACACGATCAAGCAAATTGGCTACGATGACTCGTCCAAGGGCTTTGATTACAAGACGTGCAACATTCTCGTGGCCATCGAACAGCAGTCGCCAGATATTGCCCAGGGTCTTGATCACGGCTCTCTCGAGGAGCATGGCGCTGGTGACCAGGGCATCATGTTCGGCTATGCTACCGATGAGACCGAGGAGTACATGCCCTTGACGATCATGCTTGCCCACAAGCTCAATGCAGCAATGGCCGCTGCTCGTCGTTCTGGGCTACTGGCCTGGTTACGACCTGATTCCAAGACGCAAGTCACCATCGAGTACAAGAACGATGGTGGTGCCATGATCCCTCTCCGAGTTGACACCATTGTCATCTCGACGCAACACGCCGAGGAGATTTCAACGGAGGACCTTCGCAAGGAAATTCTGCAAAAAGTCATCAAGCAGGTGATTCCTGCTAAACTTCTCGATGAGCACACTGTCTATCACGTATGCATCGTCATTCACTCCTGTTATTTTGATACTTACGAGGGCATCAGATTCAACCCTCGGGCCGCTTTGTTATTGGTGGTCCCCAAGGCGATGCTGGTCTGACCGGCCGAAAAATCATTGTTGACACTTATGGGGGTTGGGGAGCCCACGGTGGAGGTGCCTTCTCTGGCAAAGACTTCTCGAAGGTCGACCGCTCGGCTGCCTACACGGCTCGCTGGATTGGTACGTAACCCTTCCACCTTGAATAAGCCCAAAGCTGATGACCATCTTAGCCAAGTCCCTGGTTGCTGCTGGCCTTGCTCGCCGTGCCCTCGTACAGCTCTCGTATGCTATCGGTGTTGCTGAGCCCTTGTCTATCTATGTTGACACTTATGGCACTGGCAAGAAGCCGAACGACGAGCTTGTTACGATTATCCGCAAGAACTGGGATCTTCGACCTGGTGTCATGGGTAAGTTTTATGCTTCTTGCTGTTATTCGACCTTGTAATATGTTCTGCAAAGTCCGCGAGCTTGAACTCCAGAAACCTGTCTACTTGCGCACTGCGTCTTATGGTCATTTTGGCAACCCAGACTATACCTGGGAGAAGCCCAAGAAGCTTGTCTTCTGATCACTTTCTTCTGTGCCATTGGCACCTTGCATTTATTTCGCTTGGCATCGGAAGTTCATCCTTCCGCACATTCTTGCATCACTACGCCTGTAGACCACACACCTTTTTTGCCTCTCCGCTTCCTGTAGCATGAGCCCGAGGGCCAGTACACTGACGACCTAGTACCCGGGCAGCAGCCCATCATCTACTAGACGACAACGACATACGTATAACCCATATATCCTTATCGTAGTATCTGAAGAATACGACTCGCGTTCAACCGCGCACTATTCAATGAAATCCGCGTGTTGTGTGATCAAGCGTTGACTGTGTAAAATTCTCATGACACGTCAGCGCTTCAGCTACGTGAATTTGGCAAGGGTGCGGTCGGGCCACGATCGGGTACTGTCGGCTACTAGCTAACGGTAACTAGTAAGTGTTTCAGTGGCCAGTACGTCGCCGAAAGAGATACACCCCAGCGCACGGGCCCGGGGGCAGGGTGGATTGAACATATCGATTAGCTTATCCGGTCGTGCCCGATCCACCTCAGCAGACCCGTTACGAGAAAAAGATGCAGGACCAGTTGTCCGAGGTTTAAAGGATACTCCATCTACACACGTTCCCAGACCTCTCCCTTTCACATCACCCCCACCCTCCCCAGTGCGTCTCATTCCAGCCAGTCATCATCACGATCTGACCGTCTCCAAGTGTGTGGCATATTAGGTCTCCTCTCGCAAGACCCCACCATCGATGCGGCTGCAGAGATCTGTGAGGGTCTTTCGTTATTACAACACCGCGGCCAGGATGCGTGTGGCATCGTCACCTGCGGTCCGAAAGGCCGTCTGTACCAATGCAAAGCCAACGGAATGGTCCGGGACGTGTTCGATGACAAGGCTGTTGCGAAATTAATCGGTGGTATGGGCGTCGGGCACGGTAAGACTCCACGATAAGAGATAGTCCACATCTAATCTCCGGTATCTCTTCCAGTTCGATACCCAACAGCTGGCGGTTCCAACCATGCTGAAGCCCAGCCCTTCTACGTTAACTCACCCTATGGTATCGTACTTGCGCATGTATGTTTTACGACAGTCGCCGAAAAACACACAACGATTGATCGAGCGTTGTTCCGTAGAATGGAAATCTTATCAATAGCACCCCTTTACTGCAATACATGGATGCCACAGCCCATCGGCACATCAACACGTCGTCCGATTCCGAACTGCTTTTGAACACCTTTGCCGATAACCTGCAGCAGACCGGCAAGTTTCGCATCAATGAAGACGATATTTTTACTGCCATCGGAGGCTTGATGAAGCAGTGTAGAGGAGCATATGCTTGTGTTGCGATGATTGCAGGATTCGGAATCATCGCCTTCAGGGACCCGAATGGGATCCGACCTGTCGGGATGGCATCTCGCAAAGCCACTACCGGCAAGGATTGGCTATTTGCGAGCGAGAGCATCGTGGCCGACGCCGGTGGTTTCAGCGATTGGCAGGATGTCAAACCTGGCACGTCTGTGAATCTCCACTGTCGTTCCGAGATACTAATCCCCTCATAGGCGAAGCTGTCATCATCACTCGTTCGATGGTTTCGAGACGCATTGTTGCTGACCCAGCCACTTTTGCACCCGACATCTTTGAATTCGTTTATTTTGCTCGACCCGATTCCGTGTTGGATGGCGTGAGCGTCTACCGGAGCCGGATGGCCATGGGTGATGCACTCGCGGAAGAGGTAAACAAGGTTTTATTAGAGAAGGACATCACCGTAGACGTTGTCATTCCAGTCAGTTCACATTCCCGCTCCTTCGAGCAGTCTGATTGCCCATACATCGTTGATGTTAGGTACCCGATACGTCGCGTGTCGCTGCCTTGAACCTGGCTCAGAAGCTTCGATTGCCCTACCGGGAGGGATTCATCAAAAATCGCTATATTGGTAGAACTTTTATCATGCCGGGACAGCAAATGAGGCATGTCCCCAGTCTTTTTACCGAATCATCCATACTGATGACACGCAGGAAGAAGAGTGTGAGGAAGAAGCTCAACGCTATGGCCCTCGAGTTCGCGAACAAGAATGTCCTGCTCGTTGACGGTACGTTTCATTAGTCTGAGTCATGCCTGTACGGTGGTCACAGGTCTCTTTCAGACTCGATCGTGCGAGGGACAACCTCCAAAGAGATCATCCAGATGGCAAAGGACGTTGGTGCGAAGAAAGTCATTGTCGCAAGTTGTGCTCCCCCAATACGGTAGGTTCCCCCTGTCTCTAACAGATCACCTTCTGATCTTCTGCGCAGGTATTCCAACGTATATGGCATTGATATGCCCGCGCGCTCAGAACTCGTAGCCTATGGTCGGACGACCGAAGAAATCGCAGAGGCCATCGGCGCAGATCTCGTCGTCTTTCAGAAGCTCCCTGACTTGGTCGCCTCTGTCCGCCAATTTAACGTCTCGATCGAGACCTTTGACTGTTCAGTCTTTACGGGCGAGTACATTACAGGGGGGGTTGATGAAGGATACTTGACCTACATCGAGTCACTAAGAGCTGATCATGTCAAGAACGGAATGGATCCAAATGGCCATAAGGTCATGGGAGCCAAGGGCACGAATGACTTGAATGGCTTCGATGACCGACCCGTTGCGGGTTCATTTGTGGCTGCGAACGGGGCAGATGACACTGTTGGCCTACACAATGCTTGGAACGTCAGCTGAAGGCCGTAGAATAGGTAACATTTATGCTCTATATAAATAACAACTCGGAAGTCTCCTTACACAACACATTGATAGCGCTACGACGAAAATACCATAGCTAGGGATGTGCATGAATCTATGGCGTTACATAAAATACAAGAACAAGAACTAACGCTTACTTCCAGACAATAGATGCACATTATGACACTGCCATGGTACCGTGGTATGTTTATATGTCAACTACAACATCACACATGGATGTGTTACCGAGCAGGCACGCTGCGGTTATTATTGCACGTTTGAGAGGGAAGCTGTGAGAGAGCCCGGTGCTTTGGCATGAATAACGATGCCATGGGGTCCCTCTTTTGTATCGATGGTTTGGAGGGACGAGGCTCAGTAGGTTGTGATGGGGGATGAGCGGCTGGTGGAAGCTTCGGTAGTGAAAGGCCCTTCTTGGAAACCGGGTCTGTGGCATTTTTTTTCTGAATAGGACGAGGTGTCGCGTGCAACATTGATGCCGAAGGACGACTGATGGTAACGGTTTTGACTGTTACTCGACTATTGACAGATTTGGTTGGTGGAGCAACGAGTGGGCTTGCTGTGGTGGTACCAAGCACCTTGCTGTGGGGTATTTGAGGGGGTTGGCGAGGCGTATACATGGACCTCCGGAGTTTAGTCGCTTCGTTCTTCGTTTTCTGGAAGAGAGACTTTGGCTGGCTAGACGATCCCCCTGGTTGGTGTGTCAGGTGCGCAAAACCAGGACAGGGTAAACGCTTACATGCGCGGGCACGCTTGGTGGGAGGTAGTTTGTCAGTTAATTTGACCTCTCGTTCTCTCTTGCGTTCCGCAGCTTCCATGCGCTGATTTCTAAGCCTGGATGCAACCTCTTCGAGTCGATTTGCCTCTGCCTCGCGGAGAAGCTGTGTAGGGCGTGTGAAACGGCGTTCTTCTACCAGCGTGGACGGGGAACATACGAAATATTGATTGCGCCAGGATTCAGGTTGTTGGTCGATATTCCGTGCGAGCTGTTCAGCAAGTAAAGGGTAGGACTTGAAGCAGAGACGTTCCCAGAGATCTGGTGACATCGAGTCAGAGACAAATGCAAACGAATTTGGCGCCAGAGGCGGACATGCCTGATGTCTCATGTTCGAGATCCTGCATCGAGGATGAGAGGAGGCTGTGATGACTGCGAGAGGGACTGACCGGAGAAGATTGCTCCAAGCGAAGCAGGGTATCTGCAGAGCAGCACTCGAGCACGGGTTTAATGACATCGTACCGTACATCATCACCAAGGCAAGCTATGGCTGTAAGGGCGATAAGAGCGGGGGCGAGGATGAGGAGAACAGGAAGGACATACCGTCTGCATGGGCGGAAAGGACTGGAAAGAGAGGCGGGGGTGAGGAATAGGGCGAGGGGGGTACTAGAGACGGTGCTCACCGCGCTGGCAGTAGGAGACGAGGGAGGGGACTCGACGCAGGGCGGGATCAGACTCGGAGGCCATTGGAAGGGAGTGTGCTGAGCTGTCGCACCGCATTTAATACTCGTCTGCTCGATCACACTTGCCAAATACGGTATGACTGGCTAGCACTGCTACTCCTCCTCCTCCCCCTCCTCCTCTTCCGCCTCGAGTGCCCGCTCCTGTGCTTTCATCGCTCCCATCACGTCCTCAGACTGCCCCTTTTGTGCCGCCAGTCGTTGTCCTGCTCGCCCGTGTCATCTCCATGATGTCCATGTACTTGGTTGCACACTCACTGATCAGCGTGTGGATCGCCTCCTGCGTCTTTCTCTCAAGCTTTGCGAGCTTCTTTTCGGTTTCCCTCTTGAGGTCCCAGTTCGACCGTTTCGGCGCAATGTTGAACACGTCCTGCAAGCACTCAGTTGTACACCATGTAGGCCTGTGTCACCACCCACAAGTTCCTGGACCCTGCGTTGCTCGTCCTCCACGATGATTTTCTCCGCCATTCCCTCAACGTCCTTCTCGACAGTGTCCTGCATCAATTTTCCATTCTGCGTGTGCTTTCTTAACGTCCGCGTTTCTGGGTCAAAGTTCCGGTTCAGTAGCATAGACCCACTGCACAGCATGCGTTAGCAAACGCTAGTCGCAGAGCGACATGCGACGCACTCGTTGTTTGCGTCTCCATGCCCCTCCTTTCTATTTCTGAGTGCAATCAGCCGTGCCTTGCGCGCCTCGGATGCCTCTTGAAGAAACATGACCGTTCACGTTCAGACTGTCTACCCCGGCTGACTAAGCAGTAGTATATCAATAGTCCAAGTAGTAGCAGTGGACTGGGTTGGGCCCATGCTTCCGGTATGGCGCAAACTTGTTATCCTACGGCACTCATCCCTCTCTCGCTCCTTCTCTGTTTCCTTGACCGTGCAAAAGGCTATTGACACAGCCCAGTTTCCGTGCGACGTCATAAGGTGTGTCTCCTTCTCCAGGCAAAGTCATGGAGACCGCGAACAATGGGAAATTTCTGCAGGAACTTTTCCATCATTGCCCACATCGGTATTTTTTTTTTGTTTCGATACGCTTAGCCGTGCACGCTGAGACTCGTTCTAGACCATGGTAAATCCACCTTGGCCGATCGGTCGGTCCCCTTCATTGTGTCATGGCCATGCTCACCTTACTTCTCTACCTAGACTACTAGAGGTGCAATTGTGTGCAGTTTCCCGCGTATTATTTAACTAACACACGTTTAGCTTACAGGCACCATTCCAAAGAAAGTCTTTGGTTTCAACCAGCAAGTCCTAGATAAACTCAAAGTCGAGCGAGACCGCGGGATTACCGGTGAGGTGCTTTTGAAATTGGAGCAGACTATGCTCATCCATGCGGCGACACATAGTTAAGGCTCAAACAGCGAGGTGAATATCCCCTCTTGCACATCGGGGAGTTGCCTTACAGCTTTCCGTCAGTATGGTGTATGCCGTCAACGCACAAAAATACCTCCTCAACCTCATTGATACTCCCGTACGCTTCCCGAATAGGGTATCTAACATTCTCCTGATCCCACCACAGGGACACGTTGACTTTACGTGGGAGGTTTCCCGTTCTTTGGCAGCTTGCCAAGGTGCGCTTTTGCTGGTAGACGCCACGCAAGGTGTTCAAGCGCAATCAATTTCCGTATTTCATATCGCCAAGGAGAGAGGTCTGACGGTCATCCCCGTTCTTAACAAGGTCTGCATGTTCGAGTGTCATTGGCATTCAAGTTCCTCAATGGACGTCAACTCAGATAGATATGTCCGCATCACAGCCCGAACGCGTCGCTTTACAATTGCAGTCCACTTTTGGTGTAGATCCTGCTGATGTATTGCAGATTTCAGCTAAAACTGGTCAAGGTGTGGAGACTGTACTCAGAGCCATCGTTGAACGCATACCCCCTCCATCTGCGTCTGCAGAGAAGCCTCTGAAGGCTTTGTTATTTGACTCCCAGCGAGTACTTGATCGGTATTTCCACTTACCAACACTAACTTAAAATTATTATCTTAGCTATGATCGATATCGAGGCGTCATCTCACTTGTGAGCCTTCACGATGGGATAATTCGTAAAGGTACATACGAGGTCACCGACATTCGAAAACTTATATTCTAAGTTTCGTTTTCATATTCATAGGTGATAAAATTGCGTCTTGTCATACCCGAAAGAAGTATGAAGTACAAGAAGTCGGTATAATGCACCCGGAAGAACTTCCTACTGCGAGCCTGCGACCAGGACAAGTTGGCTATGTAGCTTGTAACATGAAAGAGTCGTCGGAAGGTCTGTGAAACTACCTTTCTTCTGCTGGAATTACTGTTTGAGTGATTATTCAGCTCATGTCGGAGATACTCTCTACCGCGTCGGTGCACCAGTGGATCCAATGCCAGGTTTTCGACCTGCAAAGGCCATGGTAAACATGCTTCCCTTCCTGCAATTCAATTCTCAGAGCCTTCAGGTTTATGCTGGTATTTTTCCTGTGGACACAAATGACTTTATCAAACTCGAAGAATCTATCAGACGTGTACGTCTCTCTCAGTTGCACCTTTCGTTGCACCTCTCAAGAAGTGCATATCTAGCTAACGCTAACTGACCGAAGTGTCTCGGTCCAACGTGAATCCTCCTCCGCATTAGGACAAGGTTGCCGTCTCGGATTTCTTGGGACCTTGCACATGGACGTCTTTCGCCAGCGTCTGGAGGACGAGTACGATGCAAATATCATCGTTACCGCTCCTACCGTACCTTACAAGGGTGAGCTAGCATTTCTCACCCTAGAGTACAGCAGCTGACAATGAGATTTGACAGTCGTCTATAAAGACAGGACTGTCACCGTCAGCAATCCTACAGAGTTCCCGGATCTCTCAGACTCTTCGTCAGGTGTCAAAGAAGTTCAAGAGCCAGTAGTCAAGGC
>JBBPJY010000008.1:21769-44791 GCA_038088975.1 Xerocomus cyaneibrunnescens
CCCTGTTCAAACCCGAGGACGCTGCTGGGATCTCCGAAATCAAGAGCACCGTATTCATGGTATAGATTCCATTGAGGAGTAAGCTTGAATTGTCCCGCGCAAACGACGACTGGCGTGCTGTGTGCGCGGGCAGCTGTGGCGGCCAGAAGCGATCCCGTAATGGCGAACATTCCACCATTCGCAAGGATAGCATGGGCGCCAAGTATGACTTTGTTTATTCGTGACATGAGTGCATATATTGAAGAGTCGGGAACGAGGACTGTGGATATGCCTGCCGACGAGAGCGACTCAGCCATTTCGCGGCCGCTGTATCTGTCAGCCAAGTAAGAGTCGGAATTTGTACTGGAATAAAGGGGAGGAAACACTGACGATGGTGCGGTCTCTGCAACGATGACGGTGTATTTCCGATAAGGAGCAGCCGATTTCAAAAAAGCCGCCACCGTACTCGACTTTCCTATTGTGAGAATGATCTCACTGGAGACATGCCATGTAAGTTGGATGGCGCGACAAGAGATCGACAGAGAGGCGACATACTCGGAGTGTATGTGGTCTTTCGCATTCTTGGATATGTTATCATACACGGTTTCGAGCTCATCAAAAACATCTTGTATTGCCTCCATGAGTACTGGCTTCAACGTCCGCGCAAACGCATCGGGATCGTCGGGGTTGTTTTCTTTCAAGGTACCCCGCGCCTCATGGGACACCTTCTGAGGGGTAGCCTGCTTCCGGGGTTGTCCTTGGGAGACGAACTTGGCGATCGAGAACGTAGGTTTCAATGTCGGCGGGGCTGTCGTCCCTTGGGTCGCCGTATGATATTCTTCTCGGATGTGATGCAACACTTTACGAACGGTGTTTCCTACCGTATATTCTGATAAGGGATATGATTTTCGACTTGCGATCCGACGTAGTAGGGGTCCACCCGTACCTTTGGGCTGGGCGTCCACTAATTTTCGGCCCACGGAACGGATTATTTCGACCAGCTGGTCGATGTTTGAGAAACGAGCCTTCGAGACGACCTGACGGAGCACAAGGAGGGTTTCCAGCGCTGTTTCTCGGGATCCGACAACCTGACTATGGGACGGAGAGGTGAACTCGATTTGGGGTTTTGAAACGGAACCCTACTGACCGTCTCCGGAGTTTTGCTGCCAGATTTTCAACCACTCTTTGACTCGCTGCTTCTGAAGGTTCTGTGGCCATTGTCCAAGGAGCTTAGACCTGAAGTCCAATGGAGGAGCGCTGGTTGGCACGATCGAGTCATAGTCTCCTAACTTTCCTTAAAGAGCAACTACTATGGGACATGTTTTACTCGCATGGATCTCTGGGTCTAAATGTCACCTCAAATCTGACAGAACGCTCAAACGTGCCAGTCTAGCCTATCCGCCCACTTTCCAGGAAGTAGCTGAGAGATCTGTTCAACATCTTTATCACCCCTCCCAGACAGACACTGCGAAGAAGAGTTAGCTTAGTCGAACACAGCATTTCAAAACCATCTCACAATAACCAAATCCGTCTCTTTCGGGAGCGTCTTCGCGCGGCGAACCCCCTCCCAGATGGCGTGCGATGACTCCAGTGCTAAACTTCCTTTTAGCGATCGTCCTATGACATGAACCAATGACTAACCAGGAATAATTCCTTCAAGTTGCGTGATGAGGCGGAATCCTCTCAGTGCCTCTTCGTCCGTCGCAGCGACATACTCTGCACGACCGGAGTCCTTCAACCAAGCGTGCTCTGGTCCAACCCCTGGGTAATCAAGGCCTGCACTGACGGAATGCGTCTCGATTATCTGACCAACGTCGGACTGTAGGATATAGGTCCGTACTCCGTGAAGCACGCCAGGTGTCCCTTTGGAAAGTGTGGCACTGTGCCGATCACCATCGAGACCTGCCCCCTGTTGTCATTTGCAATCCGCCAAAACATCGAAATACATACCTTCGCCACCAGCTTCTACACCGACCATTTTGACATCCTTGTCAGGTATAAACTCATAGAATGTGCCAATCGCATTACTCCCACCGCCTACACATGCGACAACAATATCGGGAAGCTTTCCTTTGACTTCGTAAAGCTGTGATTTGATTTCCTTTCCAATTACTCTTTGGAAATCGCGGACGATGGTAGGAAAGGGGTGGGGTCCAATGCATGACCCGACGAGGTAATGTGTGGTAGCTAGATTGGTTACCCAGTCGCGCAATGCCTCGTTAACTGCATCTTTGAGTGTCCGAGATCCCGATTCAACTGGAATAACCTTTGAAAGAGTAGTTAGAGAACCAAGCAAGATTCAGAGATCAGGGACGTACCGTCGCACCGAGCATTTTCATCCGGAAGACATTCAGTGCCTGGCGTCTCACGTCCTCGGCACCCATGTATACGACACACTCTAATCCGAATCTGGCACAAACAGTGGCGGTTGCAACACCATGCTGTCCAGCCCCAGTCTCTGCAATAATTCGTTTCTTGCCCAAACGTTTGGCGAGAAGGATCTGTGTATCGTCAAGCTTATAACACAATGATCCTCTAAAGTTGTTCACTCGCCTGGCCAATAGCATTATTGATCTTGTGTGAGCCGGTGTGGTTCCTATATGAATCATTAGCTGGTTTCCATATACAACCAAAAGCGTACGTACAAATCTTCTCGCTTTAGCCAGATTTGAGCACCACCAGCATGCTTTGTCAGGGACTCTGCAAAGTACAGCTTTGAAGGACGGTTCATATAACCATAGTGGCCTTCGAATTCCTTCCAGAATTCGGGATCGCTGAGAGCCGATTGGTGTGCTCCCTCGAGTTCAAGAAGGCAGTCAAACAGTGCCTCTGGAACGAATTGCCCCCCAAACTGCCCGAACCTAGCCGGCAGCGAGTTTCCTTGCGGGGTTATCTTCTCCGAGTTGGAAGGAGCTAGTGCCGACGGGGCCTGGGACCCTACTGGCGGAGAAGATTCATCCTGGCCGAATTCACGGCAGAATGCTTCTACTGCCTGTGGAATGACGTCCGAAGATGTTTCCTTGATGATCGTGACCAATCGACTTCCGACGACCACACCATCGGCGCCAGCATTCCGAACGTATTCAAAGTGAGCTCGCGTAGCCACTCCGAAACCAACCGCGATGGGGATAGGGGTGTACTTCCGGACACGGGCGATAATGTCAGGGAGCTCGCTATTGATCGTACCTTTGACGGACGATCCGGTGGTACCCATCTGTGGATAGATCAGGGTCGATGACGTGACCAGATGTTGATCAAACGTACCCTGGAGACTACGTAAATGAAAGAGTCTGCAATAGACGTGAGGAATTTAATCCGGTTCAAAGATGTCGAGGGGGCTATCAGCGGAACATAGGACATGCTAGACATTGCCATTATTATTGAGGTGCGAGGCTGGTAAGAGCGATGATTGACATACTCGGCTCTCTGGCACTTATCCCTGAAGCTGATGGCTTCTTCAGGCGGGAGGTCAACCATGATAAACCCGTTGGCGCCAGCCTCTCTCGCGTCCTGAATGGCCTTTTCTTCCCCGTAAGCGATCATGGGATTGTAGTAACCTGCAGGTCACGGAATTGAGTGTCGGGAAATTTTCGAGTGGGTAGTACTAGTAGCGACCGACCCATGAGCAGTATGGGTACAGTAAGACCCTGTTGACGTGCCTCTCTGACTTGACCAAGCACAGTAGCGTAATCGATGTCATTGTGAACCGCGATCTGCATACTTGAATACAAAAACAGACAAGTAAGAGGGAATGGGACAAACCGTGTTGGTCTCTTGAATGGCAGGACCATCAGCAATCGGATCTGAGAAGGGAACTCCTAATTCGATGATGTCTACTCCTCCCTTCTGCATGGCCAGACATATGGGTACGGTATCGCTCGATTTCGGGTATCCTGCGGTGACAAAGGTCACCAAGGCACCAGTCCCCTGTCCCGCTTGTCAGGGGTGGTCCATATGCCCTAAGAACAGACGTACATTGGACTTTCTGGACTCGAATACGGACCTGATCGCTTGCATGGCGTGAAGTCTAACGCTACGCTGGTCGGAGTTTGGACTGGCTTTTATCATGGAACCCGCACAGCCCTCGGACGAGGCCAGGGTGCTCGTCGTATACACCGGGGGAACGATCGGCATGCTCCTCAGCGCGCAGGGTTACGTGCCCGAACCTTTCTTCCTCACAGAGACGCTCAGAAGTCAGAGGCGGTTCCACGACCCTCTCCAAGACTCCCTCTTCTCTAATGCAGGCTCCGTCAAAGGCTACAGAGAATGGTCGTCCAGCGGGAGATCCAGTCCATCCGCCGCAGAGACCCCCCTTCCCCTCACTTCCAGTGTCTCCCACCACACCCTATACGTCAAGTCATCGCGTCCTATTGGCAGAGTGCAGAATCTTGCTCCCAACGCGAGCAAGATCCCTGTAGATGCCATTCAATGCGAAAAAATCTCAGACAATATTTATCAAGCGAGGCTGCCTAGCTTGGTTACTCCAAGAAGTGCTGCATCTGGCCTCAGCGGTGGGAAGCGTATCAGATATGCGATTCTCGAGGTATGTGATAGGGTCGACCAGACAATTCAGTGGCAAACAAGGATGTCAGTGGGATCCTTTACTAGACAGCAGCAATATGGAGATAAACGGTGCATAAGCCCCCCGTTCTTGCAATATATTCTCTCCCCTGACCCCCCGCAGACTGGATTCGCATAGCGACAGAGATAGAACTCAATTACACGGACTTTGATGCGTTCGTGGTCCTCCATGGAACGGATACGATGTCTTATTCGTCCAGCGCGCTGAGCTTCCTGCTTGAAGACCTTGGAAAGACCGTGGTTGGTTTTCTTCCATTTGTGCATATAGCATCTCACGAGGGCTCTCGCTGCTTGTTAGATTCTGACTGGCGCACAAATACCCCTGTCCCAGCTTAGAAACGATGCTATAGATAATCTCCTCGGGGCATTGACCATTGCAGGACATTATATTATACCAGGTACTCATGCGTTGTCTGACCTATGAGTGTATACTCACCATTTCTAGAGTGTTGCCTATACTTCAACCACACTCTCTATCGCGGGAATCGTGTCTCGAAAATATCTTCCTACGATCTGAATGCCTTTCATAGTCCAAACCTTCCTCCCTTAGTCAATGGTCTCTGCGATATTTCGTAGCTTTGTACATCTTACTGATCAGTCTTTTTCCGCCCCGATAGTTGGGATCGATATCGTGGTGAACTGGAATGAAGTGTTGAGGCAAACTAGTTTGCGTCGCTTCAGAGCTCATAAAAGTTAGTTCAATTATCTATTACTATGAACCCACTGTCATCTGCGTTCGCAGAAATGAGCCCTTATGTTGGTGGGTGATCAAACCAACTTAGTAGCCTTCATCCCTCATCGCTTTGCAGCGACTCTTCGCCTGTTTCCCGGAATGAGTGACACCACTGTTAGTGCATTCCTAGCTCCGCCAACCCGAGGTATTGTACTTGAAACCTTTGGCGCCGGGAATGCCCCCCAGAGGTCCGATCTAATGGCTGCTCTCAAGCAGGCATGTGACTCGGGAATCATCGTTGTTGCGATTACGCAGTGTTTGAAGGGTTCCGTCTCTGACGCATATGAGGCTGGCAGAACCCTCCAGAAAGTGGGCGTTGTTCCGGGTGGGGATATGACGCCTGAGGTAACACGACCTTTGAACATATACTGCAATGCTAAGAGCTCAGTAAATAGTGTGCCCTCGCGAAACTTGCATACCTCTTATCCAAGCCCGAACTCAATATCAATCAAGTTAGGGAACTAATCAGTATGCCACTACGCGGTGAACTCACCCGCCCCACACTTCCGCCGCCAACCCGACCGCCAACGACTGCGCCTGACCTGCCGAGTATTCAAGGACTTTTGACACAGTTTGTGCGACTTTCTAACACAAGTTCAGCACACGAAATACCGAAGATTACTTTCTCCCCGTCCGTGGGGAATGATACCCAGGAGGCTGCTGCGTCGTGGTCTGACACCGCCAGCGAGACAACATCGGCTAAAGCAGCCCTCCTTCCCCTGCTTATGCACCTCGCTGCTGCCCGCAATGACGTAGAAGGCTTGGGATTTTGTACAGCCATCACCGCTACATGGGAGGTCGAAGACATGACATCAGCTTCCATTCCAGGAGGTGTTGTGAATTGCCTCGAAGTAGGCTCTGGTCGTTCTCCTCTCCATGTGGCAGCACTTCACGGGAATACTGCCAGTGTCACTTGGTTGCTTAAATCTGGTGCGCTCGTACATATCAGAGACACTCTTGGGCACACTGCCCTGTACTACGTTGCGTTCTTCAGTGTTACTTGCGTTCTGCCGACTGTACTCAACTCACTGTAGGCGGCTCGCCAAGGACACAAAGATACCGTAGATATCCTTGTCGGCGCCGGAGCCAACCTTGGAGGTTTGGAGTGTGAGGCTGGATATGCTGAGTTGTCGGTGAAAAATGCACTCAACTCCGGAGATCAAAATGCCACTGCAATTTGGGGCAAAGCCGGGATGAGAACGGCAGTTGAAAGTTCCGTGTTGAGAACTTGAGAATGCTAGTCAATACACGGTAGGTATATGAGTACATTAACGTTGGCAATAGTGTACGTTACGCCTACGAGTCACGATCCCCAACATCCATTTCCTCTATGTCAGATCCAGATTCAGATCCATCCTTCGCAGCGTCTCTTATCTTTTCGCGAAGCGAATTGAGGAACAACCCCTGTTGCGCACAAGGAAATGTGAACGAGTCTCCCATGTATTCCAGCCCCTTGACAAAGGCTTCCGGTTCCTTGTCGAGATGCAAGGGAGTGTATTTGATCCTGCGATGTATAAAATCATCTTCGGATGCAGGCTCGCCATTTGGACCTCCGAAGCCATTGAATATACGCATGGTAAAGACAATACCTGTCGATAGGTGTCATTGGTGAGCAGGTGGTTCAACACGGTGCACTCGGGAGACCAACTTTTTTCACCTATGCGTTCCCCTTCGATATCGTCGGCTCGACGCGTCATTTCGTAGTATGTGTATATGCAGTGGAATATGACTTCAACCTCTTCAGAGTCTGGTGGATGCTCAAACTTGACGTTCGTAACCAGAAGGTTAGACATGTCCTCGTAGAACTTGATCACTTCGGTCATCTTTGGGTCATCCACGCCAAACGGTCGCTTAGGATGTGAGCGCGAGTTCGGGGTACCCTTGGGTGCAGCCCGAGCAAGCAGATCCTTTGATCTCTCAATTTCAGTATCCCGCTCACGAGTGGCATCCTGGACTATTGTGATATCTCGAGTGGGTATTGGATCAGACAAGAATGATAATGGACTGACCTAATTGTTCTAGTTCTGCGATACGCTTCGTCTTTTCATCGACCACGCTATCCTTGGCTTTGATAACCTCTTGAAGGCGTGATATGTCTTGTTGGACCGCACGCTTCTCCTCGTCAGCCGCTTCTCTTGTTAGAAAATGAAGTGCAACTGCCTGACCCGTGCGGGACAGTGGCTCAACCCGCGCCAACTGGGAAGTAAGCTCCTTGATGAGAGCATCCTGTGCTACGAGCGGTCATTATGCGCAACGGACGGGTGGGCACTAGCATACTCTTGGCGCGCTCATCGTACTGTATTTGCAGTTGTTCGAGGAGTTGCTCCGGTTCGGTCCTGCGTATTTGGCAAAGCTCTTCTAACTCTTTCGATAACGCATCTCGTTGAGTTTCAAGCTGCAACCTGTGTTATTAGGCTCCGAACAACGAAGGTATGATAGGGAAACATACATCTTTTACTCTCTGTTTCCACCGTTCCAACTCCTTTTGGCTTTTCACCTCTGAGGAAGAGTGCATATTGTTCGCATCGGAGTCCAAACTGGTGGCTGGCGTGCGTTTCGAGGAGGGTTTCTCATGGGGGACACTGCTCGGCCCTGGTGAGTTGATCTTTGTTTTCTTGCGTGACTGAACGCGTGGCTTAGTGGCATTGGGTGGACGCGTATCTGGACGTTGTTCCCAGTTGTCTGCACGACAGCTGTTATAGGTGAACGTCCCCCAGTCGATAAAAAACGCGCTCACTCATTTCATCTTCCGAGGACATGTTGACCAACTTCGTCGCGCGTCGCGTTGAAAACACCAAGTCTGGATCGGAATGGTGTTTACGTAATACATTCACCTGCCCAGCCGAGTCTTGATCAATTTGCTGCTAAATTCAATGTCGTCCATACTAAAGGCACAAAAGGCCAATGCTGCAAAAGCCGAATCAAAAAGTAAACTCAAACGCAAGGTGGACGACAGGGACGTCGACGACGAAGCTCCGGTCCAGTCAAAAAAGCGGAACAAGCAGCGTGTCCTGCTGCTCTCCTCTCGTGGTGTCACCCACCGGATGCGACATCTCATGAGTGATCTGGATGCTCTCTTGCCTCATACCAAGAAAGGTGTGTCATCGTGTTGATCCATATCTTTTTGCCAGAGATTCAAATCATGCCCTGTTCACAGAATCCAAGTTGGATTCGAAATCGCAGCTGCATCTCCTCCCCGAGTTAGCAGACCTTAATAACTGCAACAATACTTTGTACTTTGAGGCGCGAAGACACGAGGACCTCTATATGTGGGCAGCAAAGACTCCCAATGGACCCAGCATAAAACTACACGTACAAAACGTACATACGATGGACGAACTAAAGATGACCGGTAATTGCCTTAAAGGGAGTCGAGGTATACTCAGTTTCGACAAAGCATTTGACGAGAACGAGTGGGGCAGGCTGACGAAAGAGATTTTCACGCATGTGCGAGAATTAATCCGACTAAGTGATCCACATAACCCTGGATTTACCAGATCTTTGGTGTTCCTTCTTCAGCCCGAAGAGCGAAACCGTTCATCGACCACGTTCTAACATTCTCCATACTCGACAACAAGATCTGGTTCCGAAACTTCCAGGTTAATTCCCACGTGCTGATGTCCCTTTTGTGGTGCCTAATTGCCTTGCACGTCAGATCTTTGAAAAAGATCCCCAACAACCCAATGGTCCCCCGAGCGCATCGTTGGTTGAGATTGGCCCTCGATTTGTATTGACACCCATTCGAATCTTTGAGGGTGCCTTTGGCGGTGCTACTGTCTACTCTAATCCAGGTTCGTCGTCATATCCCGTGGCTAAGATATCGTTCTTGACGGGAATACTAACACTGCAGAATTTATCACTCCAACGGCGATAAGGAGATTGGTCAAGCAAAGTAAGGGTGATAGATACGGCAAGAGAAAGGACGCTCAACAGGATAATGCACGGAGAAAGGCGCTTCGTCAAAGAGAAGAGGATGCACTCGCAGTACCCAAAGTGTTCGGATGAGTGGAGCTGGACTATGTTGGTCTAGTACGAACGTCAGTCGAGTACTCTAAAGTCACCAAAACTGTTAACCTATAAAGGGGAGACAATGGCCATCCCAGCTCCCGCGCTCACAAGCGATTTCTCCATTGTTCTCCTACCACGACCACGTTCTTGGTCCCATTGTGCTCCCACAAAGGCAACTCGCCAGTTTATAAAACAATGGAATCCGATGCCAGAATGCCGTTGTTCGCACTGTCAAGTCGCGGGGACAATGCAAGAGCCCTCCCAGCCGTAATGCAGTCCGGTGATCATCATCAGTTCGCACCAGGCAATCCCCTTGGCTTGGCTACCTTTGTCTCCCCCCCTTTCCAGGTAACCGAGTGGCATGTGTCAATATATAACAGACCACAGTGCACGAAACGCCCCAGCTAATCCCCCGACTTCTTGACGAGAGTTTGCTCCTTGATTGACACAAATGCCCCTTGCACTAAGTATCCAGCCATTCTCAGACGTCCTGGACATGTATGGGGACGCGGATTCGTCGTAAGAGGGTCTGCTTCATTTTCCGCTGTCGTGCGCCTTACTTGATTAGATCAACATTCTCACTTTCAGGTCATGTTTCCGTCTCGCTCACCTCTCACTCTTCGCTTTTCGCCCGACCAAGAGCAACCACGCGTGTTCTGTTACGATCCTTGGCCATCACCTTCGAAGGCCAGTCAGAAATTCTTACTCCTGGAACCGGATATGCGCCTATCCGTCTCTGTTCAATTATACGCGAATTACTACCTAGCGACCCTGTGGAACTCTCAAACGAAGGTCACGAGGACTCTGATAAGCCTTGCCTGTGGAATGTCGTCTTTGATATCCCGGTACCCGGTTGGTTGCCAATCACTTCGGTCTTTGGGGATACCTCATTGCAAGCAGCTGGAACTTCTTACGCCCTTTATGCCACTGCTACGTTCGTTGATATCAATCACGATTATTTCCTGTTTTCCTTTGCGAGCATTTGTGGCCTTGGTCGCTCCCGTATACGCACGGTTGATGCGAACAGATGCCCAATCACTCTTCGGCGTCTCCTTGAACCCCAGCCCGGACCGTCCAGCACATTCCAAATGTCCGTCTATATTGTGGACGCATGTCGCACACCCGACTCAGGTGACTCCTCTCAAAGATCTATTCCTGGCGATGTTTTGGAGAAGATTCAGGTCGTCGCCAGCATACCGAGTGCTACAGCAATGGATGAGACTTCCGTTCCTTTTATCCTACGTGTCCATGGAAAAGAGTTGGACAGCTCCGAGCGGTCACAATTAAGGATAACGGAGTTTTCCGTCGATATAGAGCAGGTCGAAGTGTACAGGTTTGGCTCCATCGAAGCTTCGCTAGTCAATGTCTAATATCAGTCAAATAGAAACAACTCAAGTCGAGAAAACGCCGACCAGTATCCCATTCCCTCTCAAAGCCACCAACCACCTCGCGTTCTGCTGCGCAACCCTCACCCTATTCATACTCTATACGATACCGGGTTTTGCAGGACATTCAGGTCCAGTATAAAACGAGCGTTCTCCCTCCTTCCTCCCATGGAATCCGGCAGATACGTTATCTCAGGGGATAGCCATATTTTCGCCCAGGACCATAGTCCATCGTTTAAAGACAATTGGTACATCCTGGAGACCAAGATTCCTATCTTTATGGAACCCTATTCGCGCGATTGGGCGGGTACCCGGAAGCGACGGATCACCGAGCATAGTCCGCTTTTCAGCGTGGAGCACTACATGCACGTCGTGATTTGTTGCGAATATGACCTTGCCGATTCGGGTGAAAAGATATTGGAACGTCTCCATTTTACTCTTCCAATGAGGCACGTCAATGTACCTGAAGTCACGACGTCCTCTAGCGATGCCATGCAGAGCCGATGTGAAGGTGTGCAGAAGAACTTACCTGGCGCACAAACTCTTCCGGCGTATTCACAGCTCTTTCATTCAAATGGGGAACAGAAGTTCGACTACTCAATTCCGTTGCCGCTCTACGAGCCTCCGTTATCGGCTTCATCATTCGATTTTGGATCGGGCCAACAAAGGGCATTATAATATTTCCAGTCACGCCGCTCCGCAGGCGCTCTCACCTTCCCTTAACCACGATGCTATCTTATCGTGTGATGTTTTCATACTTGTAGTAATCCTTTTTAGCTTTTGCCGCGTTGATTCCGTCCCCATCATGATACCGTCTTTTCACCCCCTTTCGACGTTCTATATTATAATGACATGCAGTTGTAGTCAATACCAAAGCATTGATACGAACGATAGTACGTGATTTGAAACCTCTCTCGCCACTTATTTCACTAGTACAGTCTTTGCGACATGTTCATCACGTTTGTACGTACTGTCTCACTCGCGACAGTGATAAATCTGAGACAACAGGGTCGCAGTGATTTAGTAGTAAGACATGGACTGCATGCGTCATTCAATGTTTCTCAGTGGTGGGCACGCCATTTCACGACCTTTACTGACGGTGTCTGCAGATGCGCTCTGAGTGTACCACGTGGTGTCACTGAAACCTGGCAAATTCATGATAACCAAACTCCTACTCGCGATTTTAGCTCCATTGGTTGCCGTCCCCATTTTAAACAGTGAGTACTCCGAGCGACCTTTTCCCGGAGATTGAGCTGTCACTCCTGCCAAGATGACCTAACTCTCGCCACCGCCAGTTAGGCACACGTTAGTTTCACCTTGGACCCTGATACGGTAGGCCCAACGCCGACCGTAGAAACTACAAATACACCATGTATCATGCAAGGAGACCAATTTCCCATGCCTATGCAAACTTACCGTCTTCCTAACTTCCTCGCTTTCCTTCCGAAGAAACCAGGTGGCGAGATCAGTCCTTACTTTAAGAACGCTGATACTGGATACAACTCATGGGTCCACGATAAGATCGGCTGGCTCTTCGCCGTTGTGCGTATTTACTAGCTGCATTTTCTGGTACACACTCCCTGACTCCCATTGTTAGGAGGTCTTCAATGCAGAGATGCCCCTACTAGCAGCTTTGGCGTATCCACTCGCTTCCTGTCAGCAATTGAGGGCAATTCTCGACTACATGACATCATCATTTATGCTAGAGGAGTTAACGTATACACTATTCATCACTGCATCTGCATATGTGCTCAGTTACCTTGTATAGTGATCGTTGTTCAAGCGAAAAGTCTGTGGTTCGCTCACAGCTGTGGATGAAAACTCTGGCGCAATGCGACGAAGGAGAAAACTCTCGACATCCATACATCAGAACAATGCGCAGGTTGGTTAACGACCCTGAGCTATGATCTCGTTGATCATTTTCGTCATAGGGAATTAGTCCCTAATATGAAAGCCGCCGTTGACCCGTTTCACTGGCCACAGTTCCTTGATTCGAACGCGCACTTCTCCAAGAACACCATTCAGGAAGCCATCGACCGAGAAACCCACTTGAATAAGGACAGAGTTCGTGACATCCAGTCGTACATGGTCATGCGTCGAGAAACGATTGGTACTCGCCCATGCTTTGTTTTAATGCGGTCTATCCGTCGCCTCTACATCCCGGACGAAGTTTTAGCAAATCCGGTCATAAGAGAGATGGAAAACGTCGCACTGGACATGGTCTTCGTTGTCAATGTGAGCAATCATCTTCTAACCCTCCCACGCTGAAATCGAATTCCATCCGGACTGCGTTTCGTTTAGGACGTCTACTCTTTCAAAAAGGAGTACGGCGATAATGGAGCATTGAACAACATTCTGACGGTCATGCGGAAAGACCCGATGACTGCTCATTTGGACCTACAGCAGAGACTCGATCACACTGAGAAACTCTTTAAAGCGGCCCTTGACCGCTTCCATGCATGCAGGAAGATGCTACCTTCGTTTAATCTGGAAATGGATCAACAAGTCGCTGCATATGCAGATGGACTGGTTGACTGGATAGCGGGAAACATTGAATGGAGTTCTGTGAACCACCGCTACAAGACTTTCTTGAATCATGAAGACAGGAAGAACAATATTGTTAGGATGCAGTTGGATGGGCCCCTCCGCAGATTACAACTATTTTTGCTGGTTTTCGTCGTCGTACTGATCATGTCTGCGTTTGGGTATCTTCTCCTATGATTTTTGTTATCATAACTTGTTTCGCCGACGTTCCACTTTCATGTTTCTATTGGATCTATTGCGACTTTGTGTGCCAGATAGCCTTAAATATTTACAGAGCCAGTACGACCTGCTTTGCTTTCTCGATCTGTACTAGACTTTGGGAGTCAAATTCGCCTTTCTCTCGTCCGCCTCCCAGGTCTCGACAGGACCTTCGCATTTGACCACCCAAACTTCCGCACCATCAAAACCTGAGAGACTGACGTCTCCACATTGTAGAGAGAGGGACTGGGAGTCAACAGTCTCGCTCACGACTGTACCCGTGTCTCTCAACAGTTGTGCTGTCTGATCGCGATGGCTCTTATCCTCGTCTGCGATATAACACAACGACATGTGAGGGAACCTCGGGGCACTTGGTTCAAGGCCACGACGCCGCAAGCAGATCGAAATCTGGTCCTGGAGCTCGAGGAGCTCTCGTGTAGGTTGGACGTCGATGAACACGGAGTGAAAGTAGTGGTCACTGACAGCCAGGGACTGGAAATTGGCCCGGATGGGCTGCAGATTCACGGGAACGGCATTGAGGAGCACTTCCGGGATAGTGTTATCAGACAGGGGAACCGTTGCAAGAGTGATGTGGGGTTGGATAGCGGGATAGGAACTCGGAGAGAGGGGATGATCTATCGATGAGCGTCTCGGGAGAACAGATTTAATCAGATCCGTCTGTTCTGACACGGGTACAAGCCAGAGAGAAATGCCTGAAGAGATCATAGGTAAGGATGTCACCCATTTCGTGTCCTTTCGGCTTTGAACCTTACCCATTTCTCAAATTACGAAGGTGAACGCACTGAGGAGGTCAGCTGGAGATGTAAGTATTGTATGAAGTATTAAATCGCACTAAACACGTTAGAGAGATGCGGACGACAACAAGGTTAATTAATTTACAAAGGACACAGTAGTTTTCGAAGTCTCGTTTTATAGCATCCCAGTCGACTTCACTGACTCACGGTACAGGGGTCCACAAATAATACTATCAGCGAAACTTCAGACATTCGGAGCCCCTGGTAACCCAGAGGACTCATGCGGCCCTAAACTCACCCAACTGCTTCCGACACCAGTGTTCTCAAGGTCCCCGTAATTACTCTCCGCTTCCGCATCGGAGGCCACCTCTGATTCGTCGACATCGGGATGTGACTCGGGAATGACTACAGCTTTTGAAATCGCGGGGACTTGATCAACAGATCCTTGTAGAACTGGAGTCGTCCCCGTGGCTGGAGTACTCTCTGGCCGAGCAGGAGTGATAGGCCTCGCAGCACGACTGCTGGGAGGGTTGCCCTGGGGGGGTGACGGAGACAAAAGCCGGCTCCGAATGCTCATGAGGAGGTGAGGAAGGGCCAGAAGGCTATCCAGAAGAATGGGAGGAAGGTATGATGCAATTGTGTACGTGCGAGCTAATGAATCACGAGTTGAATCGGTAGCACGATGAGCAAGCAGTAAGACTCACCTCCTGCCCCGATAGAAAACCTATCACCCCGTATCCAGTCCTTGACCTGTTCATATAAAAGACCGAAACTGATACCAAAAACGAATTTCCCTGAATATTTTGCCCTAGTACCACCACTGACCACGCCGACCAGACTGTCGACAAAGATAGACACGTCGACTGGAACACGCAAACCTCGGGTTTCTTGTAGCGTGTTGAGTGCCGTACCGTAAGTGGCCTTCTCCGAAGGAGTCCAATCGTCCATTTTGACTTTGGCACCGAGATCGCTCGGTGACGAGCCAACTGCCCCTACATCAACGGTCACGATACGAATCGCACTCATCCCTTGAGCAGTAGCAACTTCCCGGCGGAGAACTTCAGCCGCACGGAGAGTGGCAGCGGCGGTCATGGCGCTTACACTCCCGAATGGAAGTCCCACACGTGCGTCAGCAGCCGGCAAACATAGAACAATTGATTTGTGACCACGTGCACGTGAGGCGTCCGTGCGGAGCAGCGGCAACAGGGCCTGTATCGTTTGGAGTGGTGCAATGTGTGTGGAGAGGAGGTGCGGGAGATAGGTGCTGCGCAAGGAGATTTGTTCGAATGGTGCACAATGAAGAGGGGTACTTGGCATGGTCAACAACGATATCACAGAATGTACCATGGGATGATAAGGCGTCGGTGCGTATGGGTCACCTGCGGCAGTGATAGGAAATCGTCGAGACAGTGTGGATGCCAAAGATCGAAGGAAAATAGGGATTGTCCCCGGCTGGTGCGAAAGTGTATTAGATGGTCTCTTCGAGGATGTATGCCAGAGCGTACCTCACTAGGGTCTAGAACGATAGCGCGAATGTAGCCATGCCCCCTACTCTCAATGGCACCGACAGCTTCTGGAGATGAAACGCTGGTAATGATAATATAGCCTTGCTTCTCAAATTCAATAATCAAAGGCAATCCCAAAGGATGATCGCCACCCAAGATAACTTGATGATGTATGAAGCTAGCACTATAAGGGACAAGTAACAGGACGCACCAACAGCCTGACGTCTCTCGAATTGTGGAGCTGTCACCTTGACTCGCCTCCATTTGATAGACCTCGTGCGGACGATACTGTATCCCACGAGCAAGCCTGCTCCGAGAGCTGAGACGACTATGCCTGATGTTATCCATGGGTGCTGGACAATATAGTCTCCAGCATTGTCAATCAGTGACTTTGGTGGTGGTGGTGGTGGTGGAAGTGGAGGTGGAGGAGGTACTTCAAATGCCCCAAGCCCGGGAACATGGATATCCGGGAGAGAGGGCAGGCCAGGAGGCCCGAAACGAGAAATGTCAAGCCAGAGACGGCCTAAGGTTTCTTGGATGTTTGGAAGATCGGGCGAGGCGGCCGCCAATGTGTCCATGACGAGGTGTTCGACATAGTCGAAATATTGCTCCAGTTCGTCGATTGTGGGCACCATTGTTGTGGACGTGAGGCGGATGGACACAGATATCCAGCAAACACTACTCCACCAGGTCTCGCAGAGCACAGCATCATCTAATTTATATTTAAGACAGCGCCGAACAGCTGAAAAAAAAACAAACGACGCCAGCAGGATTCGAACCTACGCACTCAAAGAGTAACAGATGAACTCTCTCCACGTTCTAATCTGTCGCCGTAACCACTTGGCTATAGCGCCTTGGAGGAACTTTGCCCCATTGCACACACGACCCTTGGCATTCTTTGCATCCTGAATTGTGCTCAAGCACTCTCTAAGGAGCATGCGGTATCATAAAAAAGATTTTTTGTGCGACACGAGACTACAAGGACATAGAAGATACCAAGTGTAACGTGTCCCCATCTATCTCTCTAGTTGCCACCCATCTCCTTGGCGAGCTGTTCAGCCTTTGCCTTGACGTCCTCAATCGTACCAGCCATGTAGAAGGCAGCTTCGGGCAGATTATCATGTGCACCAGACAGGATTTCCTTAAACGATCGGACAGTGTCCTTCAAGGAAACGAGTTTGCCTTCGTAACCGGTGAAGACGTGGGCGACGTGGAACGGTTGCGACATGAATCGCTGGATTTTACGGGCTCGCTCGACCTTGGTCCAACATCGTCAGCACGTTAAATAGTGCATATGTATATCCATCACACATACTGTTAATTTATCCTCCTCCGACAACTCGTCCATACCCAGGATAGCAATGATATCTTGCAACGACTTATAATCTTGAAGGATCTTCTGGACGGCAGTAGCAACATCGTAGTGTTCCTGACCAACGATACGGGGATCAAGCATGCGGGACTTCGAGTCTAGAGGATCAACAGCAGGGTAAATTCCAAGCTCAGCGATACCACGGGACAGCACAGTCGTTGCATCCAAGTGAGCGAAAGTGGTAGCCGGGGCAGGGTCAGTCAAATCATCTGCGGGGACATAGACAGCCTGCACGGAAGTAATCGAACCCTTCTTCGTGGTTGTGATACGTTCTTGCCTGAAATGCTGTCAATCACAAATACAACAAGCGCGAAAGCCTAACATACATGCCACCCATATCAGTTGAGAGAGTTGGCTGGTAACCGACTGCTGAGGGGATACGACCGAGCAAGGCAGACACCTCGGAGCCAGCCTGAGTGAAACGGAAGATGTTATCGATAAAGAGAAGCACGTCCTGACCCTCTTCGTCACGGAAGTACTCGGCAATGGTCAACCCAGTCAAGGCGACACGGGCACGAGCACCAGGGGGTTCGTTCATTTGACCGAAGACAAGGGCGACCTTGGAGTTACCCTCCAAGTTGATGACACCAGTTTCAATCATTTCGTGGTAGAGGTCATTACCCTCACGAGTCCGTTCGCCGACACCTGACCAACAAGACACGATACTCAACACCACAGCTCATCGGTAAAGGAGGGGCGCACTGACCGCAGAAGATAGAAAAACCACCATGAGCTTTAGCCACATTGTTGATCAGTTCCTGAATCAACACAGTTTTGCCGACGCCAGCACCACCGAAAAGACCAATCTTTCCACCACGTGCATAGGGAGCCAAAAGGTCGACAACTTTGATGCCCGTTTCGAGGACCTCAGCCGTAGTTGATTGATCAACAAATGGAGGAGGATCAGCATGAATGGGGGAGAGCTTGACACCCTTGATAGGTCCGCGTTCATCAATGGGCTCTCCAATGACGTTCATAATTCGACCCAGGGTTGCAGTACCGACAGGAATTTGAATGGGAGCACCGGTATCGACGACCTTCTGTCCACGGACCAGACCCTCCGTACCATCCATGGCAATGGTACGCACAGAGTTCTCGCCGAGGTGCGCCGCAACTTCTAGGACAAGACGACCACCGTGGAAATCCTGGACCTCGAGGGCATTGAGGATAGGAGGAAGAGTATCCGTCTCGAACTGAACGTCAACGACGGCACCAATGACTGTCTTCACGGTACCAATGGCTCCCTTGGCTTCCGACGCGTAATGACGCACTGTATTTACATAGTTCGGAATGCAGTGAGTACAACAGAGAGAAGAAAGAATGAGAGTCGAACCTGGCTGGGAAGTGGAAATGCGTGAAGGACGGATTGCAGCATTTTGCTTCGTCGAGGGAGAAGGGAGGGAGGAGCGAGTCAACAATGGTGCGGCAGTTTGCAAGAACCGGCTAGAGTTCTTTGTGCTGTTGACGGCTCTCCTGGAGACGCGGGCGACGCCGCGGGCGGTAAACATTGTAGTGAACGACGAAGACGATGGAGGCGAGGGAATTTGAGTCGAAGAAATACTTGTCCCGACACGCCGAGGCAAAATTCGAGTTCAGTTCCAAGCTCCGACTCACCCGACTTCGGCCGTGTCACTTACATAAGACGCGTCCATGGGAAGATCACGAAACGCGTCGGTACCACAACACGCGTCAGAGTAACACGGACGGCGATGAACGACAGCTTCTTGCCAACGGGTTTGCTCAGCTCCAAGCCCTCCACTTTACCGCCTGCGTTCGTCTCCAATGGTCTTTTGGGTGACAAGTCCACACCAACGCTTGACCCTCAACCTCTCGTGTCCATTCCGGACACGGTTGACAGCCAAAGTACACCTCGTTCAAGTGACGACACATCGCGGTTAGGAAACGATGGTAAGCTATCATACCATCCACAAAATAATGCAGCCCCTTCGACGGAACCACCTTCACCATCGCAAGGCAAGTGCTCAACTTCTATGCCGGGGTCACTGCTCATGGAAATCAGATGATGTTTTCCACCTAGTCTCAGATATCCTGGGTCTCAAACCAGGGCATCTCAAAGAGAACCCAAAGTCTCCGCGATATCTTACCTCCAGAGTATTGACGCACCCTCGTGTACCTGTTCGCGCGACAACCTTTGACGGAAAGCCTCTCTTTATCTCCCGCAAACCTCAGATGACGATTCTGCAAAAGGTACGGAATCACGTTCCATGTCTATCACTGCTGACCTAGGCATCAGTCTTCTTCAACTTCACCAATGGCGAACCTACTCGATATACCTATCCATAGACTTATGGATGAGCTTTCGGTATCCGCAGCTTCAAATATTACCATTCCGTATGTACAAGCACTGTTGCTGTATGTCAGACGTGGTTCTCATGCAAAGGGGAAAAAGGACTTTAAAACCGGATGCCCCTCGTAGTCCGCTTGATGACATGTTATGGGTTGATCAATATCGTCCTCAACGCTTCACGGAGCTCTTGGGTAATGAAAGGGTCGCCAGGGAAGTGATGTCTTGGGTAAAGCAGTGGGACTGGTGCGTTTTTGGCACAAGAAACAAGAAGCGGCCTATAGAAGATGCCCAGAACTACGATCCCGAGGATGAATACCATCGGCCAAGGGAAAAGGTGAGGTACTTCATAACCCCCCACTCACATCTTTCAAAGTATCATGTCATTAGTTGCTCCTGATATCCGGACCTCCTGGCCTCGGCAAGACCACACTAGCTCACGTCGTTGCTGCGCAAGCAGGCTATGAAGTAGTAGAAATCAATGCCAGGTGATTCTGTTGTATATTCTGATCTTCACTTTGACCAAACCCGCCAGTGACACACGGTCGGCACAGTCGATTGATGACCGGGTCCGACCCATACTGGAGTCAGGTTCTGCAGTTGGCAGCAGGAAGCCTGTCTTGCTCATTATTGATGAAATTGATGGGGCAACTGGTGGTGGTGACAATGTACGCCATTAGCTTCATCCTGTTCGAATACTCAGGTCTTATTCTGTAGTCAAATAGTTTTGTCCAGAAACTCGTTTCATTGACCCTGGATAGACCAAGGAAAAACCGTGAGCCGGTTGTCTTATTCAGTCGTGCCTTGACTTAAACTCAACAGGGAAGCCTGGAGCACAGAAAGACAAACGACCTTTGTTACGGCCTATCATATGCATCTGTAATGATCAGAACGCGCATTCACTAGCTAAACTCCGTCCCCACGCAAGGCAGATTCGGTATACACGACCGGCTGATATTCACATAGTCAGGCGGCTCCGGGAGATCTGCGAGCTCGAAGGGATGAACGCAGACACGGGAGCACTGAGCACCTTGGTCAATGTTGCGAAAGGCGATCTGAGAGGCTGTCTGAACACCCTACAGGTTCGCCTGCCCACTTTGCGTCAATTATGTTCTTGACCAGCATAGAGCAGTTCATCAAATCACGCAACGAAGGAGTTACAGAGGAATTGATTCATCGCGCCACGGTTGGTATGAAGGAGGCAGATGTCACTGCAACAGCAGTCCTGAACGAGATATTTGTTTCACTGTCTCGTAAGCGAACCCGCCAGCTGACAATGAATGACATGGAGGGGGGGCGATATGTAAACCGCCTCAGTCGAGCTATAGAAGCACTCAACAACTTCCCCAGCGTCGCCAATGGTGCGCTCTCTTCAAGACAAATTTCTTCGTATTCAATATTTTTAGGATGCTTTGCGCATTATACGAACTGTCACCGACACGAAGCAAATATGAGCCGATACGAGAAGGCAAACGAGTGGTTAGGAACATTCGACGTAATTTTCTCGACCATGTATACCGACGGTGATTTTGGCCTGCAAGCATACCTCCCATATTTGCTTGTTTCATTCCACCCGCTGTGCCGGGAGCGTGCAGGGAATCGGGTTGAAAGGGACTCCACGGACTGGGATGCAAGTAGCTTCAAGTATTGTGCATTACGACCACTGATTCCCGTTGCGCATAGAATATGCTGACCACACGCACCAATGAGGACATTCTGAAATCGCTCTCCGATGGAATTTGCGCTTCTGGAAGAAAAACAGGGGCTAACAGACACCTGATCATGGGTCAGGTTCTCAAGCTGGAGTTTGCTCCATACATTAATCGAATAATATCACCTCCTTTGCGACCTGTGAGTGGATGACCTCTTCGTCTACAAGAGTTGAGCATACGCTGCCTTGTTATAGGTCAACAGCCAAATCATCAAACCTGGAGAACGTGCTCTGCTCACCCGTCTTGTTGAAATCATGATTTCTCTTGAACTTCGGTTCGTTCAAGAAAGGGCAGAAGAGGGTCAAATGGTCTATAGACTCGATCCGTGTGTATTGCCACAATGTCACTTCGGCTGCCGCTCACCAATAGTCACAGGCCAATAGATGTTTTCGTGACGTATGATGGGAAGCGTGCACCTGATATCGCAGTCTCGAGATATGCTGTTCGTCACCTGATCGCTACAGAGGTTCGTGCCTTTCCTAGTTTTCACCCTCCCAACTGACCTGGCCACAGATCGACGCGTCCCTGATCACACGACCTACAGTCGTCGCTGAGAAAGTAAATATTGGGCCAACACGTGAAAGGTCAGAGCTTTAGTCTTTCCTATCCGTTTGGTATGCTTCACTTGTCAGTACAGGCCTTCTGCACAAGAATTTGATGATGTCGCGGACGTAACAGGGGACGCGGAAGAGGACAGTCCTTTGGAACGAACCCAATCATCTGGCCTTGACCCTGGTCCTCTCAGTAAACGGGCTCGCACGGACAAGCACGTCGACGTGGCAGATAAGGTAGGGGTTTGTAACGTCTTCAATTTTGAAGTAGGCTAATTCTGTCCTCAGCCGCCCGTTGACTTCTTTGGAAGACCAATCACAGCATCTAAGGCTCCCCTATCGGTCTCCAAGACGAATCACCAAATACGAGTGTTCCAAGCAACGTATCGACACCTTGAGGGTAATTCGGCTGCTGTTCGAAAAGTGGTCAAAATGTCCTCATTTATATAACATATTCGACAATACATAACTTTTGGGAGGGTGCCATGAATATCGTAAGTTATGAGTGCTGATATAGCCAACTCTCAGAACTCCGAGTCGACCGCTGTAGATCGCTACGTCTTCGCCAACATTACAGCATACGGTATATGGTATCGGATGACTGCTTGTCTTATTATGTAGGGGCTCTGTCACTTGGGAGAGTAGTCGGCAGAAGCCTTGCTTGACAGTTGTTTGTTGTGATGACCTCTGGTTGTGTATCGGCAAATGCCGGACAGCCATGTCCAAAAACGGAAAACATTTCCGTCGTTGAACAGCCCCCGCGATGGGGGCGAAAGATGTTATATTAGCACCACACTTTTCACATTCCCGCCGCGTTTGCAGTACCATCCTAGCTTAATACCTAGTAAGGTTATCCTATATACATGACCGTAATCATTTGTACATTACCTGCACTCTCAAACAAACCGAACTACTTGAGGAAAATAGAGGTTATCCACCAGGTTGGGAGCTAGCACAGAAAAATGCAATGTTGACATATCGACATCTCATTGACGAGCGTCGGGAGGTCACACCGGACAAACCCCTGGTGGGTATGGGTACGGGTAATGCCCTTGGTACCCGGGGGTATACCTGTGCTCATCTTTAAACGTGCTTGTATCATCACGTGAGCAGGTTCTTAAGCGCTTTCTATTAGCATTGATGACGCTCCAGCGACATGTGAACTGCAGGCATGATGGAAATCTTGCGCAGTTCGCGGGATGAGACAAATAATACTTTGTAATCTTGCCAATTTGCAAGTTGGGCTCAAGTTAGCCTACCTTTTTAGCGACAGAAGGACCCATAGCTTCCTATTTTGCTTAGCTACCCTCTCACTGGCCTGAGGTGCCATCGAGCGATGATGCTACAGTCCTGCTCTGCCCTGCTCTGCAGGGGCTTCATCTGAGGTTTTTAAT
>JBBPJY010000009.1:1617-41863 GCA_038088975.1 Xerocomus cyaneibrunnescens
AGTATGTGAGTGTCCATTTCGACGGTGGCCCTTGCCTGGGAGGATGACTGCATTGGGGCAATGGGACGATCAGAGGGATATGCAGCGCGTGGGGGTGTAGGAGGGGCGGGATGTGGGTTTACCCAGTACATACGCAGTGGGGCGTTCATATGGCGCTCGATGGCGTCGATATAAGAGGATAGTGCCAAACGTATCACGGCTATTCTTGGACGTTCGGCGAGGTTCCTGAAGAGAGGCCGGTGCGGACATTGGCTGGTGGACCATGTGCCATGAGTGAGCATGTGAGGCCCGACGGGAGGGACGCGGGTCTCGACGCTGGGAGGAAGAGGGCGTGGAGGGGGTCCATCGAGGCGTCGTCGTCACAGATCCGAAACGTGGTGCCAAGGGGGATCACGCGGAGCCTGGTCGAGTCTGTCTCAGGATGCCGGCCGCGCCGAAAACGTTGTTGGCGAGCTGTGCGGGCATCATACAAACGTTGCATTCGTAGGGGTCGTTTTATTTATTATTATTTTATTCGAGGGGGTACAGGCTATTCCCGTAAGCGCTGTGACCGGCAAGGCACTCCCTGTTTAGCCAAATTCTGCACCCGCCTTAGCCGTCCTCTCAACTCATCCAGCCATTGTTGCGCTGGCCACCGCTCTCTCTTCCCACTACTATCACCATGTCTGCCCTCCCGCCCGCCTCCGCCTCCTCCAAACTAAAGAAACGGTCAGTTCTCCTTCCTCCCCTTCTCTCCCTCCTCACCCCATCCCCTGCAGTAGATGGACGCGCGAACAGCTCCTCAAGGGTCTAGAGGTCATTACTCGCTCTCATCTCCTCCTTTTCCTGACCTGTCTCCCCCATCTCCAGATCTTGGGCTCGCTCTCAGCCCCGCTGCCACCGGACTTGCCACCATCACCCCCTTCATCCCGGTCAAACTCCCCAGGGCCACCCCCACCCAAGCGCAAGCTTGATCCTAACCAGGACCTCGAGTCTGCCAAACGACAGCGCATTTCCCATCTCCCAGATCCCGTATCACAGCATCCCCACCAATATCACCACCCCCAGCCGCCCCCTCCTGCCCCCCACAGGTCCTCCAACCAGCCCCCCAACTTCACTCTGCGCTCTGAACCGTCAGAAGACGGCGAAGTGCGGGAGGACTTGGCTACAATCCCTTCTCGCACCGCAGCGCCTTCCATATTGCCGTCCTTTGTGCCCGTCCGTCGACCGCGGCGCGGCAAGATATCGCCGCTCGATTTCGATGCTATGCACCAAAAGTACCACCACGCTGGCCGTCTGCTCAAGTTCTCTGGCGACGCCCGGTTCTGGTCAACATACCCTTCTTCGCACAAGGAATATCGTCCGCTATCTCTTCCTCCTCCACCAAACTCGCAGTACCATAAATATGGGGCGATCATCGCACGTCTAGAGCTGGTCGATGCCCTCATCTGTTTTACTTACTCATTGTGGATCAAGGATTACAGCAAGAAGGCATGCTTCCGTGAAACCTGGGTCACCATCGAGGCATTTTTGGGCTGGTGCAAGAATAAGTGGACCACCGAGGATACTTTTGGCGAACGCGAAAAAGCCCTGCTGGGCTTGATGTAAGCAGTTTACTTGGCTCTGGTGGCTCGCTCACGCATCCGTCTTTCCCCTCTACACAGCTGGATGATCGAGGGTTTCATCCGCGCTCGCAAGTTCTATTATGCTGCGAAACTGGCGGTTGACCCTGAATTGGATCGCACATGGGCGAAGATGAGGGCTGAGATGGCCGTGCTAAGTCGGGAGGCGGAGAAAGCGGAAATGAACAGCACTGCGGGGCCCGCGGGCCAGCTCTCGCTAGGCTCCCAAGCGACGCCTCAGATGCTTCCATCTCCCGCGAGCATCGCTCCCGCAAATAGCGCCAACTCGACACCCATTACGAACAGCGCAGGGGGTACGCCGAACACTGACAGTTCGAGTGCCACACTGGTCGCTTCCCAGTCATCCAATCCGGCACGTTCTTCACAGTCTGCCCAAGCTGCTTTACCACCCCACCTGGTAGCTCACGTGCCTAACACCTCTGATGGGCGTGCGCCATCTGTTAACATGATCGCAGCAGCTGCAAAGGCAACTGCCTCATTCGGCCCAACTTTCACATTCACCCTCAAAGAGCAATCAAACGGTATCGTGTCGGCAGGGTATTGCATGGAGCATGCTCAAAAGTACCTGACGCTGCCAATTCTGGCCCGACACTATCCCACGACCTTTGCCCGTCTGGTGGGAACGAGCCTGTCAGCCCACGAGGAGCATGAGCCGGACATCGAAGATGAGGAAGGCGAGCTCTTCTGGCCGGGCCAGTGCGTCACTGGTGAGGGCCTGGGCTGGGTTTGCCTCATGGGCAAAGCCATGGTCAAAGAGATTGGTCGCGACTTTGGGTACATCGGTCTCGCGGGTGTCGTTCCCAAACCAGAACCACCTTCTGGTGCCTCACCGGCAGATTCCCTACGACAATCCATGCATCGGTGACACGATACTGTAATCATTCTTGATTTCTTGTCGGCATCAACAACTCGGGATTCGGAGGCATGATCGGATTTGCACAATAGCGCAATCTTTTGGACGCATTTTCAACTGGATTTTTGGGGAGTAGGGGATGGATTCTTGGCATACGGCTGACTGGCATGGCTTTCGCAGTCCTCCGCTATTAGCCTACATACTTGGCCGGACCGCTTCTTCCACTGCGAGCGTGGAACAAGTTCGATCAGGACAACCACTCTGACGCATCAAACGATCTTCGCAGGATCACCGGCGACAACGACAACGCCTCACAGCCTCACGTAGCTGCGCGACCCCCGGAGTCTCTCCCGCCCAGCTATCTTGTATTATTACTCATAACCACCTCGGACCAAAACCCATTCTCCAGGTCGTCCAAGGACGCACCCTGACTCGAGCTTTCGTATTCTGTTACAATGGTTTTCCTCCTCCCCTTGACCTTTTGGATTCAGTACACAGCATACATTTAACCCGTTTGCTCCTTCTGAATCGAACCCCCATCCTGGACATGTTCCGGGCCGAGCGCACTCTTATTTATCCCGGATCTATCCGTTTCTAGGTCTACGCCGGGCACGTTTTACGGTACCTGAGGGCGAGTCCAACCCACGATCCTGCGTCGCGTTTCTTGAACCCACAGACTAGGCGCCCCAAAAAGAACGGGAAGGAAAAGGGAAGGAGGAACCACCGTACATATGTGTACTTGATACTATATTTAACTTCTGGGGCGCATCTACTACATAGAGTTTTTCTTTCCCGCAGCACAGCGTCTGTTATTTTGCCGATCGTGCGCGGTACCCCAAATGAATGACATGTTGACGGTGGCGCGAATACCATGGCATGGGGATCGATCGGTAGAGAATGCCTGTTGCCATTGGTAAAGACCACCGAGAAGATTCATATGGATGGACGAGCCTGGTCCAGGTTCCCCCGTGTATGGATGGGTAGCCAGAACGGGAGTGGGCGTGGCGGTGTTGGAGGCGTTCAGGGTAGGGGCGACCTTCGAACAGGTATGAGGAATTCGATATTCGACGCAATGCCTTGGAAACCGCGCTCGTTTTACGTATTGCGTTCTCGCGGGGGATTCGCGCAGCGACCAAGGGTCGGTACGTCGTGCGTTGGCTGGCACGCACCCGTTGGTCGTGGCCCCGGGCGCGCGTTGGCGGGTTGGCGAGTTGGCTTGGGGTTCGAGTCCGGGGCATCGGGCCCGTCGGACTCGGACTTGCTTATTTCATTTATTTATTTTCGTTATTTTACGACCACCCCGCGCCGACGAGGCACAGCCACACGATGGGGCCCTGTTGGTGTCCCCGTACACCGTCGTACCACTTGGCGCACAGGTTCGTCCTTTTGGCGCTCCGCACTGCGGTGTGGATGCGCATGGCTGAGGACGAAGCGATGCTCGGGCTCGGGCTCGACGGCCCCCGCCCAGTCGACGCTGAATCATCCACGCGTTGTCAGGGCCCCAGGGATTCATTTCTCCCCCGACGGACGTTCGTCAGCGTTCAGACTTTAGGTGTTTCGGTCCCAGGGCCGGCGGCGGTAAGCGGGTGCGTGCGTGCCTTGGCCCCGCGTGCGCCTGGTGTGTACATAAACGACGTCACGACGCGTGCAGGCAGGCATCGACACTATCGATCCGGCGATCCACATCACGTCGCACGTTCAGGTCGGCCCATCGGTGTCGTCTGCAGGGGCGGACTGTCGTCGGGTCACGATGGACTGGGGACGCACGTGCGCGTGCCCATGCCAACCTTGGCATCAGGTAGGGGTGCCAGCTGGATGCGATGCCAGAGCTGCCTATTCGGTCGAGAAGACGAGATAGGCAGGGGCGACCTTGGGGGGTGGCACGTTATGCGGTGACGGACGGCGATGATACGACTGGCCGTTGACGTGCCACATCAGTCGATGATGATCACCTCGGGCCAATCCGACATGGCCTCACTAGTCCCTGGTACAGAGCGCTATGAGACTCTACACCGTATCGAGGGTGATACATTCACGGGAAAAAAGTACATGCGGTCCGTATCACGTCTGCGAGAACGAAGGTGGGGTGGGTACGGTGTGGGGTCGAGGTGACGTGAGAGGCTCCGTCATGTGGACTTTTGCAGCACGAACGCAAGCCCGTCGACGTACATCGAACATGTAAACAAAGCAACGCGACATGTCCGTATGAACGTGCGAACGCGCGTGTGAGAGCGTCCATCCAACTCGGGCTACCTGTTGGTGTGCACTTCGACGCGCTTTCCCCGTCTCGTCGGGTGAGCATCTAAATCAGAACAGGTTTTGGATAGGGTCCGCGAGGAGGGGAATGGCCCGCCCTAATTTTGCATTTGCTTCAGATTCAATGAATGAATGGAAGACGCGGAAACTGCCAGGAAGGCCCATGATCTTCCAATCGATGCCCCGCTCACCCACCGCCTGGGAAGCAGCACCCATTACGAGTGCACATGTAATCGGCTGGACGCCGTCGAGGGCACTTTAGAGAAGAACGTGTTTCGATGGTTGCATGCATTGTCATTCGAGAGAAGGATACATGGATAAGCATTGGGTTGCATTCATGAGGGGCAGATGCAATAAAGAGAAGAGAGACATGAAAAAGCTCATACAGTGCAGCCATACTATCGTGAAACTGCCAGTCCCATGCAAGCCGAGGGCGTGTGTTCCTTTTTTTTTTCACCGGTTGGACTTGGCGACACGTTCGAGCTCGTCCTTTTTCTGTCGCACGCATCAGCACACGTGCGATGACACAAGGAAACCGCACTCCAACCTTGATGGCATACGAGTTGGAAGATCCCTTGGCGGCGTTGATGAGCTCGTCCGCAAGACACTCTGCAATCGATTTCACGTTGCGGAACGCCGACTCGCGGGTCTATACATCTGTGAGAACCAGTCCGCCCACGACATCGATGGACGCGGATGCTTACACCGATGGTCAGGAGCGCGATCGCCTGGTTTACTCTCCGGAGGGGGGACACATCGACGGCTTGACGACGGACCGTGCCCTGCGAGCCAATACGCGTCGAGTCTTCTCGAGGACCCGTGTTAACGATCGCATCCACGAGAACCTGCGTCCACAAAACGTCAGCATCAAACGAAAGACGGAAGCTACCAGAGCCCAGCGGACTCTCCAATCCGAAGCAGCACGCACCTGAATCGGGTTCTGGTCCGTGAGGAGGTGAATGACCTCGAATGCATGTGCGACGATGCGAACGGCCAACAGCTTCTTGCCGTTGTTACGACCCTTCATCATCAGACTGATACACGCCGCTCGTCTCAGGTCCTTCTCCATTCACGAGGCGCATAGCACATACCTGTCAACGAGACGCTCGACGATGGGCATCTGCGCCTTCTTGAATTGCTTCTTGGCATAGCGGCCGGCCGTGTGCGGGAGGTAGACTGCGTGACGGACCTGGATGTAATCGGTCAACGAAATGTCCTTGACTTCGACACTACGACCACGGTCAACACCCGATTTTCCTGCGAGCATACACGGAACGGCCTACTCCTGGGTTTCCCATTTGCCGAACAGTTTAATATCCTGGCCAATTCTCGAGATGTCTCTAGGTAGCGTTTGAACCGTGGCCATTTTGAAGATATTCTTGAGGTATAAGCGTGAACTCGGCCTCGACGACGAGCTCGCTGTTTGTCTCACACTACAACAAATTAAGGTTTGACGCCTCTCGGTGGCTACCGAAACTGTATAGTTTTCATTTCGGGAAAGCTCCTGGGTCTCGCTCTCACGAGACTACAAGAACATAGACTGAATTATACGTTGTATGATATAGACAAAAATATATAGTCTGTACTGTAAAAAAATAACATGTCGCAATAAGCTGTTCCTCACACGGGGTTCTTCGGATTGTGTCCGTCGCGAACCCCAAACAGTTCTACGAGATCTAGAACAGACTCGTCAAGCAGCCCCAAGAGTAAGAACGCCGCCAGCTTACCTTGAAGCCTTGCTTCTCTCTTCTCTCTCTGGGTCTCCGTCCGTTTAATGCCGGAGAAAGCCTGTGAGGACATGTCTCAGTTAACACCGTTGGACAGTGCATGGCGATTACATACATGCTCGATCAGGCGTTTCTTCTTCTCTTGAATCTCAATCACCTAGAACAAACGACCGACATTAGAAGCCATCTGTGACAGTCGAGCAGACAACTTGCCTTGGATTCGACAGTGTTTTCGGCGATCAACTGGTATACGTGAACGGGTTTTTTCTGTCCAATACTAGGGGTATATCAGCGTCTGTCAGGCAACGACAGATCATTCCGCTTACCGATTGCATCTATCAATGGCCTGACTTTCGATACCCTCCTATAAGTTTATCAGCATCGACGACGCTACGGTTCGATTGGTCACATTACCTGCCACCATCTGTGTATGAAAACACAGAAGTCAACAACAATCGATCATTACATATATAACACAAATGATCATACAATGACTTACGGATCCATCCTGATGGAAGGAAATACATCAGCATCTAAATATACATAGTGATGTGAGGTGATATTCACAAGAAAACGTGGTTGGCAACTGTGAGATTGAGACCCAAGGCACCCGCCTTGAGCGAAATCAACATAACTTTGGGGTTCTCGCCGTGGAAGGCAGAGCCATCGAAAGTCTGCCTCATGGCGGGAATCGCTTTCGCCTTGCCCTTTCCTTTCTTGTTCCTTTCCTTGGCCTTGCTCTTCTTGACGCGGGTTGATATGTCTTCTTCGAAGTCATCATCATCGGTGTCATTTCTGGCAACAAAGTCTGAGTCATTGCCATTGGTGTCGTATTCGTCGAACGTGGATTGAGTTTGTGTTTGACGCCGCCTAGTGGATTCAGACGGAAGTGGTTCACCGGGAGCAGGAGATTCGTCCGGGTCAAGGGGAATAGAAAACCGCTCCAATACTTCCTGTCTTTTTCTTGCAGACAGTTGTCCGTCAAATCGAACATATGGGATCCTGCAGACATATTTAGTACAACACCCGAACATGTCCAACCAGTAAACCTGCCCATTTTCTTCTAATGCCTCGCCAATCTATCCGACGTATCAGTGCAAACGTACGAGTATGGTGTAATACGCAACTACCTTGTCCAAGAAAGACGTAAACTGGGAGAAGACTAGACTTTTTGCGTCGTGGGGAATCAGTTTTAGAAGATGGATAAGCTGATCAACCTTGGCAGATGACCCAGCACATAGGTCGTTCTGATCGATATTTTGTTTCACAGGGATCTGTGTAAGGTCCGAAGGAGGTGGCGGCGCCACCAAAGCTTGCATAGTAAGAGGGCGACGATCCTGCGAGCGAATCGGCGATACAATCGATAAAGTGGATGACAAATAACATACCATTGGACACTTTGGATCTCTTGCAATCACCTCTGATATACTATATTCATCGTAAGTTAAAGTAAGACGCAAACAAACGAAACAGAACGTACCAAGCCAAGCAGAAGACGTGAGCACACAACGTAATCCTAGGATCTGTGATCACGTTGAAACAAACAGGACATTCTTCATTGTCTTCGATCGCTTGGAGAATAAGCGTCTCCAGTTTGGCCTTGAGCTCGGGTGTGATCTGGACACCGCCGACATGGGCAGTGTTGATATCATTTGCTCGAAGTTGATCCATGTAATTAGTTGGGACGAGTCCTGGATGGAGAGCAATTTGGCGCAAACGGGTGAGCATGCTCAGGACATTAGCAGTCACCTAGACGTACATGAGCTCCGAAATAGTAAGATCAAAGTGACACCCACGACATGTCTTAATTCTCCAACGTCATTGATCAGGCTCTCGACTCGTTGTCGGGAAACAAGTTCTACGGCATCGTAGAGTGTCTGAAAAACGCACTCAGGATTGGCGTAACACACTTTGTACAACGCTTACTCGTGCTTCTTCGCTGAGTGTCACGGGGACTATAGTGATGTCGACCTATTATCACGAGTGAGTGGACGAAAGAGACGACAGACAGGAGGGACTTTACGGGTGGGAGAGGCACAAGGGAATTTCCCTCGCTATCTTGCATCTTTGATGCAATGTCAGGACCGACAATATTGTACTACATCAGTCAAAGACGTACCTCTTTCGTTCTTCGGATGCAAATATGGCTCATTAATGCCTGGCAGGGTGTCAGAGCAACCAGCAACTACTCGTCCGACAGCACAAACTCACACGAAGTAATTCTGCACCAGAGGGATCTCCGTATTTCAAAGGACGCAAGACCAAACGTTTGAAGAAATCCTCATTGTCCAATGGGTGGCAAATTTGGAGAAAGGTTAGGATAGAACCAAGATCCTGTTGAAATGAGTGACAGAACCGCAGCCAAGTCAAAGAGTATAGCTAACCCTAGGGGAGTTGATCTATGGAGAGACTTAGATGAGGTACGGACAAACTATCTAACACTCACGATAGGGGTCCCGGAAAGCACCCATCGCCTTTCCGCGGTAAGTGCACACACCGCCATAGCCATCTTTGTCTTGGGATTCCTGATGTTGTGACCTTCATCTAGGATGATCCTCTAAGAACCACCTCCCACTTTAGCTTGCTATGAATGCTCAACAGAATGTCATAAACGTACTTTCCATTTCACGTCGAACAAACCCTTAGCGTACTTTTTCTTCTTCTTCGCAGATCCTTCTCCCTCGCTACCATTCTGTATGACGTCACTGAAGTCGCAATCCCCAGTAACAACTTGGTAAGTGGTGATCACCACATCACGGGTCATCAGCTGTTGAGGTGTCATGTTGCGTGAGGCACCGTAGTAAACACAGACGGACAAGGCGCCTCGGACGCAATGCTCGTCGATCTGTTTCTCCCAATTCGATATCACAGAGAGTGGGACGACTATCATCACAGACTGGATGAGCGGACAACATTATACGATATTGTGGTATCGCGTACCAATGAGGGTACTGTTGCAGTATCCCTTTGGGACATCCTTCTTGGTTGCCAGGATGAGGGAAATCATCGTGAGCGTTTTACCCTACAAGAGATGTCATCTTCCCATTTTCCCTCTTTACTGTATCACATACCAGACCCATGCTATCGGCTACCAAGGCGCCTCGGCCAAGTACTGGAGGTGTGTTAATGTCTTGCGGACTCTTAGTGGCGACTAGAGCAATAGAAAAGTCAGTCATATAATCAGATATCAATCAAACTGAACCAACGATTGAAGTAGTACGGCTGGCGATAATCAGCATGAATGTTTGATATCTCCTCAGAACAACATACCTTGTCTCCCGCCTTCCTGTATTGCCAGAACTCGACTGGGCGATCCTCCTCCTTGGTGGGCAACTTGGGATTCTCATGACCGATGCACCACTGAAGGGCTTGACTCTAAGGTGTACATGCGTGTCAGCGTGCAATTGCGACTGCAGGAATAAACGTCTTGCCTGATGTTTCAACAAGTCTACCATTAATTCTCCGCTAGCGATGCCTGGTGGATTTGGATGTACAGGGAGATTCAAGATGTCGCCTATCGAGCAGAGTGTATCGAGCAATGAGGCACGCCGGCCTTCGTCATCTACCCTCTCGAGGCCGCTCAGCATGTCCTTGAGCTCTGCAGCCCTCGCGAATGCCTCATTCTGCTTTCTGAGCGCCTCTTGCTGTGCTTCGCTCTGGGCGATTGTCATCCCACGAGCCTGGCTAGGGCCAGGAATTCCCATTGCTGCTGCAATCGCGGCACCGTACATGGAAGAATACGCTCCTCCAGTTGCTGCAGCTGCAGATGGCGCCCCTGGAACACCTCCCGCCTGTGCTGGGAAACCCCGTTGCCTAGGTGTAGCCCAGACAAGCCTCGGCTCTAGGATATCTCGTTTGTCAGATTGTCCATAGATGTACAACGACCTGACATGTATGCGGTAAGCATGACGCTAATGAAACCAGATAACGCTTACACAGATAACGAATAGCTGGAGCCAGTTACTAGAAAAACGAGCTTTCAATTTACGATACCTAAATGAGATGCAAGAGTCATACAATTTCCCTCATGCATGACACCCTCTACCGTAACCAGTTTCTGATCGAGAAGTGGGGCTAGTTGAGCTGCGACGTTTCGTGGGATATGTCCCACTTGAGCGCCGCCAATGTTTTTGACTTGAATTGCATTCCTTTCGATTTTGTTGTCGGTGGCATATTAGCAAGGATAGTATCTCATATCTCACCTGTCATATCGATTATGTGGCTCTCTGACTAGCCTAACTTGTTCTCCGGGTGCAACAAGACCTGCACGCTGGGTAAGGACGACAGAACCGACTCAAAGCGCGAAAACACGCACCCTTGTAGTATTGTACGCCCACTATACTGGTCTTAAAGAGACAATAAAGCTCATCGGCCGGTTCTGGCTCCATGGGTACGAGCTCTTCGTCACCGACTGCTCCACCCGCGCCTCGCATATCGTCTGCATCCGGGAGAACATCGGCCTGGTATTTTCGTTTATTGGAGGATGGCCCGGGTATAGACATGAGCACGCCAGGTGTCATAACCGGAAGTGGGGCTAGTTTGGCAGTCGCGGGCACGTCCGCCGGATCGACGGACTGCACTGCAATCGCGCGCTTTACCTTTCGCTGGTCCTCATGCCTACATACGCATGCGTTACTCCACACCCCAAGAAGAACTTGCACAACACGCACCGAAGGCCGTTGAACCCAGGGACGCTATTCAGATCGGTGACGGCAAGCACGAGCAAGATGTCCGGGGTGACGCAACCCCTGCGCCGATGATGCCGCTCTATCAGCTTCCTTTTCACAGGACTGTTGCCAAGTTGACGAGATGCTCACCAGTGTCGCCAGGAGACGGTTTCACCGAATTCGTTCTTGACGATGTTGCCGTACCGTAGGCTGCCTACCGGGATTGCACTTCCGGTGCACGGGGCGGGCCCCTTGCACACGGCGCGTGTGCTTCTACTGTACTGTGGAGGCCCGTATGAGCGTGACGTCCGTCGCTAGAGGGTGATTAATACTTGCATCTATGGCGTGCGCTGACATTTCTGTCAGGACGGGTAAGCAATTTTTCCTGTGCTGTGGTCGTCACTGGCAAAGACCCTCTTACGCGTGTATTTGTCCCTGTTTGGAAAAAACGCGTCGCGCCAATGTACCACGTGATGCATGCCCCTTCACCCGCCTTACCGACATGGAACACCCGAACGGCCCTCCCTACGACCCAGACCAGGATGCAGCAGAGAAACGTGACCTCCGCAAGAAATACCGCTTGCTCGAGAAAAAGACTGCAGGTGCGTCCGATGCGTATGTGTGGCCCGAACGCGCGACGACCAACACGACCCAGAACACATGCGACCGCAAGACCACGACGCCGACGATCTCGCAGGTCAGGTCGCAGAGGCCGACGAGCTGTTTTCCAAAGGTGTGTACCATCATGTCTGTCACATCGTTTCACCCCTCGAGCGTCTGCACGTGCAGTCAAGAACCCGACCGAAGCGACGCTCGACTCGACGGTCCTTCGCAATGTGTCGAGCATCGGCGCGCAAAAGGCGCGTGCTATGAAACTCGGTTCGGCCGCATTCGACATGGACGACTTTGTGTCGAAGCTCATCACTTACATGGGTGGCAGACAACGATTCGAAGACGAAGAGGGGGACGAGATGGAGGTAGTCGAGGAAGGCGCACTCGACTGGGACAAGATAGGTCGAAGAGCACTGGCAAAAAGCAGACGCGTTCCTGTTATCGGTTTCATGTACCCGCTTTCCTTTTTGGGCTCTTTTGTTGCTGATTGACACTCAGGTTAGGCCCTCTCTCGCTAGAACAGAAAAAACGGGGCCCAATAAAACGCCAGAAGCAGGACAAGATCCAGGAGGAAGAACGTAGACCCCAAGAAATAAAGGAAGATGACATCAAAAGGTCCGAGAACGAAACAACCAAGAACGTCCTTAAAGTACGGCGAATCCCATCCCCTGGAAACCAAGGCACTAACGAGAAGCCCAGATCAAAGACATCCTCGAAACCACTGGCCCCATCAACCTATTCAAATTCATTGTCAACCCGAACGACTTTGCGCAGTCCGTAGAAAACCTCTTTTATCTTTCGTTTGCTATCCGTGATGGAGAATGTGCATTCGAGATCAACGAAGATGGTGAACCCATCGTTAGTACGTGACGGACACCTGTCTCACTCGGTTGTGGTTTGACAGCATCGCTAGTGCGTTGCGAACAGCCAACTATGGAGGATAGAGTTGCCGGCGTCCATGCTCGGCAGATCGTCATGGAATTCGACATGGCCACATGGGAGGTAGGGTTCCTTGGACTGCCTCGGCAGCATCAGATTGAAAACCATGTCATTACCTAGCGTGCCATAGAAATCTGGAACATCACCGAGTCACAGATTCCCCAGCGTCCCCCCGCGAGGACCAAGATCGGCGACAAATGGTACGGTTGAGGGTGCGATTCATAGAGTATATAATGGTCTGCTAGATCATGCATAGTACTCACCTAGTATATTGTACTGTAACGCTAATCTCTTGTCATTGGTGTCGCAAATCTGCAGATTCTTAGCATAGACTGATATGATATTATGCGAGGCAATAGTCGAGGGACCAGGCTGAAGTACCTAGCGCGACGCCACGGGACAGCTTCAGTTGCGTTCGCGTCGGGACGCGTTTCGGTGGGCAGGATACGCGTCCATGTCGGACTCGGATACTGAAATGTTCCTCGACGATCGGATTGACGTTCTGGATCAGATGTACAAACCGCTATGCGAGATGACGTACAGATCTAGATAGGGTCCAGCAGTGACTGACATCGGCAGAACAAGCTCAAACACGCCCCGCGTCATTCCTGGACGTCGATGGGGGGCGGGGCGCTTGTGGCGCGTATGCATGACTACCGTGGCTCAGAGTACTAGCGTGTACGATGACAGTATTCCCGGCGCTTGTGAGACCAATCGAAGTGGGAACGATACGACCAAGTTGGAAACGCGACGATTCGCCGGTGGTGGAACAAATGGTCTCCTTGGGTTGAATGTTGAAATGTTGAGGCCCGAGGGGCGACCGGTGACAGTTGACGCAGTGACGTGGTGCGCACGAGGGCATTGCCGAGTCTTCTTGGCGTAGCGCTGTCTCGGGCCGGAAAGCCCCACCGGGCTTTCGCCCTCACCTTGCATTCCCCATAGCGTGGCATCTCACCCTTAGCAGTGTACCTAGTGATAGCACTCATACATGCCTCGTTTCTTTCCCCATGAACGTCAGCGCTCGAAACGCACGAAATATATTTAAAGGACAACTTAGATACCACTACAGAACGTAATGATACATGGGTATACATCTGATTGAAAGCCATCAAACGAATGTAAGAGCCATGATAAAATTATGCACGGAAAAAAGAAAGAGGCCGTCTCCAGAGACGTCCCTATAGCTGAAATGAGAGCTCGTCTAGCACGACGTGCGGGGCTGGAATGGGAACTTTTTCACGCCCTTGTCATTATAGATCCCATACCCAGGTTCCTGGTCGTCAGAGTATATGTGCGCAAACCACCCGACGCCGCCGCCTGGTGCGTTCTTGAGATCTGTGCAGTGGTCGTCCAGCATCTGGAAGTATCCCTGTAATCACCCAGTCAACTCGTGCACGTATGGGGGTCAGAGAGATGTGACGTACTTGCTCACTGCTGACGCTAGCAACTGCAGTCTTGCTGTTGGGTTTAACACCTGAATATGTGACGGATGGCCAGCCATTCTAAGACGAACAATCAAGAAAGGGAACGGCTGAGATGTGCTGAAAGACCTGCCTCGTCAAAGTACATCTTCTTTCCGCCACCATGCTTGATGAACCAGTTCATATCAGCCTCGACGAGCGGCCACGCCATGTCACCGGTGGTCGCACGCGTCGAAAAGAAAGGAAGCATGTGAACATTCATCCAATCGACGGCGGCGAGAAGCCCTGGAGCATTATTATTCTTCTGATAACCGTATGCAAGTTCGGAAACCGTGACAGGAATTCCTAGGGGTGCAAGTTTAGCCTTGGCCGAGATGACTTGGGCAGTGAGATCAGGGACGGAAATAGCGCTGTCGAACAATGGCTCTGAGCCGAACTGTATCACACGCGTGACGAATTTGGCTTTGGGATTGGTAAAGAGCGTGTCGAAGAGTTCATCGCGACGTTTCTTCCACTCGTCGCCACCATCGAAACCAAACTGCGCAGAGTAAGCGAGGGAAAGAAGAGAGAAAACAAAACATACCCATATGAGCGCGTGAACTCCAAGGCCGTTGTTCCATGCGGCCTCTACGATGTCATTGCTGCGCGTTTGAGTTAGAGAGACGGACAGACATGCTGACGAGAGCCTACGTACTAGAAACCCTTATTGTCGCACGCGCCATATAGACGGACATAGCGGCCATTAAAGTTCTTTCTAATGTCGGCGAATTCAGTGTTTAGCTGTTTCGGGCTTTGGCCTGATGTCATATGAGAAGCGAGTATGGAACGAGACGAACAAGACAAACACGCGGAAATCTCATAGCTGAAACCCATGAATGCGTACTCGGTGTCCGTAGGACACCACCAGTTGTCGAGTGACCCGGGGACCTCTGATGGCATCTGGTGATTCAAGGACGGGAAACATGGAGACGAAGGGGGAACAGCAGAAGGAGAGCTTGGTGTTGGAGACGGTACCGCTGAGTTGCTAGCGGTCGAGGCAGTTCCAGCTGCATGTCTAGTTGAAGCAGAAGACGAATGAGTGGCTTTGCTTCGTGTAAGCGGGCCAGCAAAGAGAGCAGAAGGGAATAAGAGCAGAATAAAGGAATAAAGGAGCATCGTGAAAGGACGGAAATGAGGGCGGACGGACGCATGGCCGACTTTATGGTGATGTATGGGCAGTAAACTTGTCTATAGGAGATCTAAGCGATCCCGTCTGTCACTGTCGGAGTACACACTGAAATGTCAGACGTGCCAATCGCTTACTCCCCAGGTTCACTCACCACGCGAATTATACTGTAGCCTTCCATCTGGCGTCACAAGGGGCAGTTGCATTGCTAACTGCCCCTAGTTCCGCGTCACAGGGCGAGTGGTTGCTAGCATCAAACTGAGTTGCGATATCAAGATACGTATTGTATGGAGGCAACCATGTCGGAGTGAGTGACAGGTTGGCAAAATTAGATAACTGGCAATCTTGCTTCAACCTGGACAACTTCAATGCTGAACTGCCGTTGCTGTGTGGACAGAAAGTATAACTCCAGTTGAGTGTTTGTACACCGTACTTTACCGTGATCAGCCTGACAGTTCTTCAGTCTCGTGAGATCCCATCCGCGGAGTTCATTTCTAGAATTCGCCACCCACAGCACTTACTCGAGACTCTCCCTCCAGCCCACCTCTTGGCAACCTCCCAACGTCCACCTACCATTTTAGTCTTGATGCAGAGCTTGTAGATGAGCCTGAGTAGGTCCGGTTTGCATTTAACCAAGGTTTCCTTTGAGACTGAAGTCGACACTATCCGGCGCCGCGTTGGAAGCACAGGAAAAAGGTCCAAATGATGCATCGGTAGCTATGAGAGAGAAGACGACGACTTTCGTAACGGCCCGGCCCGGGGATGATCAAACGCTTGTCGACCTCGCATTCACGTTTACATAGCAACCACTCGCCCTGTGATGGTGCAGCCTACGACGTGTGGCGGTTGTCTCTGTACACAGACCTGGGTGAACCGATCGTCAGCACGTGAGAGACACCCGAGCCTGTTTCACTTGACTAGGGTTTGACGGCATTGCTAGCGTGTCGCAAACGGTAGTCCACTGTGGAAGATAGAGTTGCCGGCGTCCATGCTCAGCGGGATTGTCATGGGATTCGATATGGCCACATGAAAGGTAGGATCCCTGGACTGCCGAGGCAGCACCAGATTGAATTCGTGTCATTACCTAACGCGCTATAGCAATCAGGAACATCACCGAGTCACAGATTCCCCAGCGTCCCCCCGCGAGGACAAAGATCGGCGACCAATGGTGTGATTGAGGGTGCTATTTATAGAACATATAATGGTCTGCTGGATCACGCATGGTACTCACCTAGTGTATTATACTGTAACGGTAATTTCTTGTATCGGTGACATACATCCACAGATCCTTAGGAGAGTCCCATGCTAACTATGAGATTGTATATCACTATTGAATGTGATGATATATGGGTATACATATGATTGAAAACTGTCCAAAGAAACAGGAAAAGAATGGCATCGTCTCAAGAGACATCCTCATAACCAAATGATAGCCGCTGCGAACCCGTCTAGCACGACGTGCGGGGATGGAAGGGGAACTTTTTAACGCCACTGTCGTTGTAGATCCCGTATCCAAATTCTTGCATGTCAGAGTATATGTGTGCAAACCACCCGATACCACCACTGGATGCATTCTTGAGATCTGTGCAGTGACTATCAAGCATTTGGTAGTATTGCTAAATCACCCCGTCAGCTCGGGTAGGTCTGGCCGTAAGAGGGAAGTGGCGTACTTGCTCACTGCTAATGCTAGCAACTGCAGCGTCGCTGTTGGGTTGAACATTTTGAGATGTGACGGAAGGCCAGCCATTCTGAAACGAGCAGTCAAGAAAGGAAGCAATTCAGATGTGCTAAAAGATTTGCCTCGTCAAAGTACATCTTCTTCCCGCCACCATGCTGGATAAACCAGTTCAGATCCGTCTCGACGAGTGGCCACGCTCGTGCACCGGTGGTCGCAAGTGTCGAGAAGAAAGGAAGCATGTGGATGTTGATATAATCCATGGCGTCAAGAACGTCCTGAGCACCGCCACGCGCTTGATAACCATACGCAAGTTCGGAAACGGTGACGGGGATTTGTACATCTGCGAGTTGAGCTTTGGTCGAGATGACCTGGGCAGCGAGGTCGGTGGGGGAAATGACGTTGTCGAACAATGGCTCTGAGCCGAACTGTACCCCACGTGTGACGAACTTGGCTTTTGGATTGGTATTAAGTGTGTTTATGAGTGAATCACGGCGTGTCTTCCACTCGTCGCCACCACCGAAACCAAACTACGCAAGCTGAGCGAGAGAAAGAAGAGAAGATGAAACATACCCATATGAGCGCGTGAACTCCAAGGCTGTTATTCCATGCAGCATCCACGATGTCATCGCTGCGCGTTCGAATTAGACAGACGGGAAGGCATATCATGGAGAGACTCTACGCACTAGAAACCATCGTTGTCGCATGCGCCATATAGACGAACGTAGCGACCATTGAAGCCCATTCTAATGTCGGCAAATTCAGTATTGAGCTGGTCTGGACTCGGGCCTGATGTCACGTGAGAAGGAGGCAGAGAGCGAGATGAAGAAGGCGGACATGCGGTAACCTCGTAGCTGAAACCCATGAACGCGTACTCGATGTCCGTAGGGCACCACCAGTTGTCAAGCGAGTCGGGGACATCTGACGGCATCGAGAAATTCAAGGACGGAAAACATGTAGGCGAAGGAGGGGGTGGTGGTGGTGGTGGAGAAGGAGAAGGAGGAGAAGCAGAGCTTGGGGTCGGGGTTGAAGATGGTGCTGTGTGGTTGCTGGCGGTCGAGGCAGGTGCAGGTATGGGGAGCAACCAGACTAGGAGAAGGGAAGGGAGCAAGAAGATAACAAAGGATAGAAGGAAGACTGTGAAAGGATGGAGAAGAGAAAGGAAAAACATATAGTTGACTTTATGACGGTACGTGGACACGTTGATAGCGCAGTCCATCGGAAATCCCAGCGTCTGTCTCACTGTTAGAATTCACTACGACATGGCAATCACTTATAAGTACTCCCCTTCCAAATCAAGTCCACTTAATGCACGCAAGCTATAAATACTTGGTGCAGTGGAAGCTGAGAAGTCGGAGGTAAACCGACGTGAAGGAAGTGCCGGCCAAAATCTTGCTTGGGATCAGTAGCATAGATCAAGCTACATTTACCAAACAAGAGTATCACTTTATAGGTATATTCGATGGTGGAAGAACGAAGGACGAAAAGGCCGTGATGATGAGTAGGCGCTCATTAAGTCCTGCAGGACATTGGCGCAAATGGAGGAGAAAGACCGCAGCGCCGCCGTAGGTTTCCGGGTTCTGCTGAGATTACGAAATCGACCGCAACGACCGCACTGACGAAGTAAGAGTACACCCTCTTCGAAAGGTTGCTAATCTGGAAGGGATTGATGATGACATGAAGACGATGAGCAAAGTAGGGTAGGCTGCCAGGACAAGACATGGCAAAAATGGAGCCCAACTGAGAAGACCGGAAACGAGGAGTGACTTGATTGATCAAAAGATGACTTGTCCGCTTTCAAAGTGCTTGAGAAGTACCTGTTGCGCTAACGAAACCGTGCTCGGGATGAAACTGTATCTATCTTTGTAAGGAAGCCCTATGATGGCGTGTGGCTGTACGCACGCGTATACATATTTGTATTGTTCTTTAGTCTGGGGAGTCTTTGTCCTCCATTCTCACATAAAGCACTTTCTACGTTGAGACGTTCCAACCGCTCATCCTCCGCAGTGGGCTCTGACAGTCAAGAACCCAGGAAAAATATGCCGTTAAAGCCGCGGAGAAGACAGGTGGCATCCCGGCCCCTTGCACGGGACAGCGCGGCACGAGGACTAGACAAGGTTAATCCGCCCTGTTGGGAGGGGGCGATATCTACGATAGGATCTGGGGGTGTTTGTCCTTCTGAACGATAATCCGTGTACACGTACACTGCGGTGACAGGTAACTGAGTGCCGCGGATGACGCGCGTCACAATATCCGTATGTTTCATCAAGACACGGTATTTCTTCGTAACAAGCCTGACAGGTATCACGTTCGGGTCGAGACCCACGAGACGCCATACGTGTCCTGTCAAGCTTACAAGAACGAAAGTAGGTGGGCTGCAGAGGACTGTCACCCTTTTCGTTCTGGAGTGAGGGTTGGGGTAAGATGATGTCGACAACCGTGCCCTGGGCTCCATTAGTGATATCAAGATCCGCATCGATGTCGCGTGTCACCGTTACCTACATCCTGATGGCAAGCTCAATGACGTCTGGAGGCAGCAAGTTCGGTTTCTTCCCCAGGTATAAATGGCGCCAAAAAGTCGTGCCTTCCTCGGCCGTGAGCTGCCGCCCTGGGTAATGTCCTCTACTAAGACAACACAAGGAGTTTGTGGTGGGGATGACAATGAGTTTAAATGACAGCACTGGCAGAGTTCTATTGTGTACGAATAGGATGTCGTGGCATGATGAACACGGAGTTGCACCGAGGTGGTTGGGAGAAGCCCAGGGGGGAGTCGGGTACGAGTGAGTGTCAACCCGCGCAACAGTTCAATGTGATGCTCTTGCATGTACGTGTTCGTGATGAATGTGGCGGAGGAAGTCTTGCCAGACGGGATCCACTGCACACGGACTTGTTGTCTGAGAGTAAGAATCAGGGTAAAATTTAAACTTCTCTGCTTAGCTAGAGAGTTGACACGTCTAATCGCGCTGTGGGTCGTCGAGAAGAGTGCTCCATGATCCGAGCATGCGACCGGAGGGATTTATAACTGCCACTGAAAGTAGACCTCGATTATTGTTACTGGACACGACCGGCAGGTGACTTGACGAGTCCATGACTGCTCGATTGTCTGTGATCATAACCGTGGGCCGTCACTATTATCCTCAAACCAGATCTTTATGATCAGAAGACAGTCACCCTTAGTCCGTCACCAACCAGTACTATCCCGGGATGTTTTCATATCATGCCAGTTCGACGACGAAAATCCAACCCGCTCTGCCTATCACCTCGAAGGACCATTTTCTGTCTGCTTCGATACGCGACGATGTCTGTCCCCAACAGGCCCAGCAACAGCAAACGCAGTGATGCTCATAGCGTGCCATAGATATCACAACGGCCTTGATCACCGCATACGCACCTCTGGGTATGGAGCATGTGTCCCTGGAACATTTGCTACTCCCTGTGAATGAAGATCGCGGTAGGATACACCGGGAGCAAGGATCGGCTGAGCTGCTGAGAAGTCTGCGACATGACGAATCATGCATGTGTAATGAGCCTCGGGTTTGGTCTCTGCGTCGTCACGTATGACGAACTTATTGGAGATGGCATGCGATGGGGTACCTTGTGTCTTCGAAACTGACGCACCCACCAACAGCATGCACGATTTCATGACCAGGTATGACGACGGTCTGTTGCATGGGTGCAGAATATCGGTCTCCCGTCCTTACTGACAGTCCAGAACAGAGAAGTATCGCGGAACGTGGCACGTCTAGGCCAGACATTTTACGCTGAAAGGAAAGACGGAGATTCTCGAGGTTTAGACACCGAGGACTGTCACTCACTCTACCTCTTTCGGGTCCAAAGGCAGCGGTAATGTGTACAGACAGTAGGGAACAGAGACGTCAGGGTGGTGTGTTTGGAATAGCAAAGAACACCTGAGGCCTTGAGATGAGTGGAACCCGACGTCGGGTAGCTCGATTCCGCATCACCGTTATCGGCGTCCTTGGTTGTAGATGAAAAGATCAACTCAACACAGCTTGCGACGCGTGAGAACGCGCGACTCGCGTCTGTCACGGTCCCGCTTATACTGTCCTCGTTTGGGCGGGAAGGCTGGGCCGAACCCATTCGCTAAGCGCTCCAGAATCACCAAAGCGGGAGAATGTATCTCCTGTGGATCGCCTCTTCCACCCTCTCTGGTCAGGCGGATGGACACCTCAGTGATACAACCGATCGATACCCAAGAACAAGTCGTCGCACGTGGAGGCAATTGATTGCTTGTGAAACCTTTGATGACGGGGTATCCGTTTTACAGCAGGTTCCAGCTCCATATACTTGGGTCAAGTACGAATCTACTATTTCAGCGACCCGGAGTGAAGAATACGGGTTTTGTTCATCCCCACGAAGGGTCTTCCTGGCAGATACGCTAGTCAATCACAGGCTTTCCCCCGCTTACCCTGCTAGCTTGTTGTTCACCTTTACCTCAGCCAAGAGGACCACCAGAAGCTCAGCTTCTGTGGTCGGTGTGTATGCTGGCAAATCCATTGCCTCACTTTTCGTGCTGTCGGGTCAGGTCAACGGGGCTAGTACTGGGGGTGAAGTTCCCTCAGTAGTCTTGGTCGTGGATACAGACAACTGGGAGACCATGTTAGAACTTGGAAGTGGGTTGGATTAAGGCGAACACGTCAGTAGGCACCGTTTTTCCCTCCGTACTTCTGCCTTGTTCTCGCTCACACCCATGCTGGTTTTCAGTGCTGTTGCACTTGACCTGCTTGATCCCGCTGTGACATGCGATCCGGGTAGATCCCTTGCTTGATGCTGTATACTTCAATCGCGATCGCATTGATACCCACAGCCACTAGGACTGTGCATCGTGTTCAAACATTCGAAGAAATAAGTATCTTGATATCGTCGCAATGCAGTCTATATTCTGATTCTCAGTGAATTTAGTCTCGTCTTTTGATTTGATTGTTTTTTCACCAGTGAAACAGCCGAAGCAATGATCCCGGACATCCCAATGCAATGGCTGGTAGGTGATCACGTCTTGGGAGCATCTGGCTTTTCATTGCTTCACCGGCATATCGTTGACCCGCTCAGCGCTGCATCTTAGTTACCATGACTCAGATCACCGTGGGTGGCTTTTCATCACTTTGATATGAGTTGGCCATATGGAATGACAAAGAGAGGACCGTTGGTGGCGGGCCGCTGCTGATTCCTGTCATCCGTCATTTTTTGGTAACCGGGCATCACCATTTTGTGGGTAGATCGGACCACTCAAAGGTCTTCTGGCGTTGATCTCTCAATTTGGGGAAAAGTAAATGATGTGCTGGAAAGGATGCATTCGACGGGAGAGCGTGGATACTCAAAATATGCTGCGATACATCCAAAGTGCCGGTGTAGGCTCACAACCCAGATGGGACTGTCACGAAGACAGAGATGGGCTGGCTATGGATATGGACTGAAATCCGCGCCCAACTGTGCATGCCAGGAAGCAAGGTCTTCCTCAAGGTCAACTGTCGATGCCAGAATCTGATGTCTTGCGCGCAGTGGTGAGGGACGTGGGGCCCGTGCCAGTGTCACAGGTATGTCCACCCATCGACCCGTCTGACTTTGAGTCATCAACAAGGTCTGATTGAGTCATCGCGCTTTCAGCCCGTTGCTATCAGTCTTGCGGGTCTTGCGGGCGTGACAATGCTACCTTCGTCCCTATCCTAGAGTCCGGCTCAGTACGTCACTATAAAGACACGGGATGGCTATTACACACGAAGGCAAGGCCAGAGGCCAGCCTTTCGGTGACCAATGGTAGAATTCAACTTGAATTGGCCAGAGGTAGCCAGTATGAGGAAAACCTCGGAGCAGAACTTAGACCCGAGGGATGTTTAAGTAAGTGAGTGCTCCCTCCCTAATTTCTGGGCAGTTACACTTTGTCTGCCTATCTGGAAGACATCCAACGAGTCCCACTTGACGTCAACGGTGATGACGGCTGAGAATGCACAATAGGACATGACAAGAAGCCCATTTTATCGTATCTACGGATTTCAGTGTGTCATGATACGATACTGGAGGTGTCCTTTGGTTACCTACCATTTGTCTTCCTTCGCCCTCAAAAACGATCATCCCTCTGAAAAGGAACGTAGCAGGAAACACGCGGGTGTATATATGCCGATTCCACCTGCTGCATTTTATTTCTAGGTCAGGTCGATGGGGTTAGAGCTAAGGTTACAAGGTGTGCCTCGGCAGTCTTGTTCGTGAATACTGATAATTGGGTAGAAGGTAACTTGGATTGGGGCAAATGCGTGAGTGGGCTGTTTGTCCCACTCTCCCCTTGTTTGCATGCACAGCCTCCACTCTTGACATGTGACACGGGCCCAATTTGTGATGTGGGATCTTTACATCACACCACATCGTACGTCAGGACCTCATCTTTCCCCCTGGTCTATCGTCAACTTCCCATGGGGGGTGCGGGTCTTTTGAGACGTGACCTGTGCTTCATAAACCTATGCATGTATTCGGAAACAAGATTGTGAACATCATTGCACAGCAGTATATCTCTTATTTGACGATAAGTTTGATCTCCCTCTGATTTGGTTGCTTTTACAAGCTGCAGAAATAAAATAATGACACTGAACATCGTCGGTCTCTAATGATTCGACTGGCAAGTGGCCATTTCTTGGAAGCATTCAATGCTACTATTTCACCAGTGCAATACTCGCCCACTCATCAGCTCGACTTACTTGTTGATCATCTCGGTTCAGTTGCCGCTGGCAGTGCCATAGCGTGGGTAGTTCTCGTCACTCCCGCAGTTCCGTGCTGACCATATAGCATGGATCATCGATACAGGCGAGTTATATGACATTAGTGGGAGGGCGTTGTTGATCTTTTGTTATCTGTTATTTTTTGGTTACCGACCCATCTTCTCAACACTTTACGAGTTGGCTGAGCCACCTGATGAAAGCATTATATGATGAACTGGTCCACTGATCCCTGGTTATGTCGGAATAAACGAGTTGGAACTGGGTACCTATCAATGGTGGTGGGTGGTCAAGATATACTGTGAGTTCACTTGAGTGTAGGCATGAAAGGAGTACTGATTATCAGCACTGGCATTCGGATGATCCCGAAAAAAACTACTTTTTGATCACGTACACTGACTGGAATAAGGGTCTGGCAGACATCTTTTACATTCCTGCAAAACTCACCAGTGCTGTGTGCATGTTAGCTTATTCTCACTGTGCCCACAAAGATGTTTTGTGCTTCCTGCTGCTGTCATACATCTTGTGCCTCAAAACCATCTGGTGGTACGTCATTTTCTTTTTCCAAATCAGTCTTGAAACAAATAATTACAATGTGCTGGGTAGAAGATATAACTTCCATGCAATTCTGTTCTGAGCTACAGGCAACCTTCTCTCTCCTCAACTCACAATCCTTGCTTTCTCTCAATCAGATACTGTTGTTCATCTTGTACCTGCTATGTCCTCTGATTTGCAGTTTGCTAAGGAGGTCATGGTCCTCCAGCTGGCTAACATTGCATCAGGTAGGGTAACTTGTGTCTCTGGTCATTGGTCTATCATAGCTTAAAGGTAATGCAGTTATGGCCATCAGTGCTGTCACATATGATTATGGTAAGTGCTAGCAGCTAGACTTGTGCATACTTCTATCTTGAATTAAAATGGTGACTGCAACTCTATCATTGCAGTGCTCACCTTTTCAAGAGAGGTATTTTATTTTACTCTCCTCAATTTATTACTCATTGACTGACAGCATTTCAAAGGTGAACTATGTTTGGGTAAGGAAGCAACAAGTATCAAGTATCAAGTTCCTTATTGTTTTACAGTGCAGATCCTGGACCTGGGTCTCCACACTTGGTCTGTATAGTAGCTTGGGAGTCAATTAGATTGTATTCTAACTTGCCAATTCTATAGGCCTGCTATATTAGTCTCTCTTGGACTATGTAAGTCTTTGGCTGATATGTTGCAAAATTAGGCACAGCTAAGGGTGAATGTGTGCTCAAGCCTTGGATGCATTGGTATGTCCTAAGTCAGCTGAACTGGAGGGTGATTAAGCTGACAATGTGGATTTACAGCTTCTAGTACCTTTGTTTTTGATACTCTGAAAGTGTGTTTTTTTGTCTCCCATTTTGTTATTATCAATGACTTTCTTTTGATAGATGTATGCATATACTGTAAGTTTTTGTTGTTGGTTGTATTGACAATGGTTTCATAGGTGTAAGAAAACAAATCCAATATCTCAATATGACTAAATATTCTACAGGCACTGGGGTGATTATTGTATGTGTCTGGGAGGGTCCAATATTTTTTGCTGTTTGTAATTGTAAGTTGCTATACTACTTCTATTCTTTCTAACCATGCTTCAACCTTTAGTAGTGATAATCCTGTGGGTATATGCAATGTGGAATCAATCCAAGAGGATTCTTTATATCCTCTTGTTCATTTATGTGCCACAGATCATTGTTTCCTTCATTCTTACAGGGATATTTGATGCTCCTAGTAAATACAATCCAGGTATGTCCTAATCTAAACTATATGCACTAATGCAATCTGACATGTGTTGGTGGCCATTTGCCATTGCCCCTTGCACCTCTAGTTGCTATTATTCAAATTGTTGGCTCCTGGGGCTGCACCACTACCCCTTCCAATGTCACACTACTTCTGGCAACTCATTTGTTTTCTGGAATCCTGCAATTCATTCTCAGTGTCATGCTTTTAAGTCTTGCTGTCATTCAAACCTTGAAGCAGTCAATTGGAATGTATAAAGCAACCAGGCAGTAGCAACTTAACGAGTACATGCAACAACTTGTGACTGATGAAATTCTTTATTTCCTCATGTATGTTTCATTCATCACTATTGTCTTTGGAACGCCCACACTGAAACTGACTTGGATTTCTTCCCTTGAATTTCAAGATATGTTTTTTTCAACATTTGTGTTATAGTTCAAAATTTATCAACAAGCATCACTTCAGGAATACTTCTGAACAGAATTGGTTATGCAGTCATAGTCCCTCTAATACCTCGCTTCATCATCTGCTTGCGAGAGCTGTATGACCTCGACCCCCATCACCGCCAGGCAGGGATTGACTCTGCATTCGGTATATCTTCCCGGCCCGCTGCAGGTGAAAATGCGGTCGTGTCTGCGATTGCATTTGCAGATCTACCACAGGGAGAGGAGGGTGAAGTGGAAGTGGGCGGCACGGAGAACTTGGCGGCAACTCGAGTGTTGGAAGATGGTGCACACTGTTGGAATAGCAAGCGCACGCGCAGCCACCGCGACCGGCGGAATTGACCACTGGTGCGCGCACAGCCCGATGCGCGACATCGCTCGCAGGTACAGGATCGCATGGCCATTCTATTCAACCATGTCGCATCCCTTTGATCACCCTTTTGTTCCTGTGTTCCTTGTACGAACCTAGCTCACAACCCTTTATCCCCTTGTGCCTCACAGTAGTGTCCTACCGTATATAAGTCATACCATTCATTATCTAACACCTCAGTCCGTTGTACCGCACACGACTGAGGTGAGCCACTTATATCACACCCTACTACTTACTTTAGCTAACTCGTACATAGTACCTTTGCTAGGTAAATATAACAGTCCGTTGCATACCGCGCACGACTGAGTTAGTTCTCTTTAGTCGCGCGCCTCCGACCCGATCAAGTGCCAATTTCTATCACACACCAAGTCTTGGAGAGTGAGGCTTGGAAGGGATCCAACTTGAAGTATTGAGAAATGGTGCAGGTCAAGTTTGAATGGGGGATGGTTTGCATAGAAGCTGGGAGAAATGCAAGGGTACTTCAAGTTGACGGCGACTCAGATATTTATCTTACTTATGCCTATGCCTCGTCTTCTCAGTTCTGTATACGTGTAAAATGGTCTTGCATGTAACATCACCTCACGTAATGTCTTCGATTTACAAGTTCTGTATTGTGAACATCTTCAGCAGTAGTGCATGGCTTTCATATAGACCAACACACCATTCATATTCATCGCATACGGATTATAATATACCACGAAGACACTATCATGGATGAGCTTCTCAACCTGGAGCCATGACGGGGCATTCGAACATCGGTTCGGTCCCCACTACGTGTATCACCAATCCGGTCTATGTACAATCCTTCATTGAGAGATCTGAGATACTGACCTTCGACACTGGAGCGCAGTAAAGTAAGCTCGGTCGCAACACCAGTGATATCCAAGCTCCGAATGCGTGTACCGTTGGCCCGTAAGCCAGACAGGACTGCAAGTCGGATACAGATGCGATAAGCACTTGCCAGAAATACGAACGAGTCTTCCTACTTCTCAGAAGGAAAGGTCTATTTCCATGTGTACGTACCAGGGACTAAGAACTTAGATGTCCTGTCCCTAGCGGTGTATGGTAGTCACACCAGTCTCGTAGGAACGTATATTCGCCCTTCCACGCGCACAGGAGAACACCGAGAAAGTGAAGCCAACCCTTTAGCTCTTGTGGTTTGACAAGGTTCGATACATCACATCGAGAACTTACACTTTAGATGATTTGCTAATGATTTTGCGGGTGTACGACGCAGCCTTGGTCTACGTTCAGAGTCAAGGTCAGCTCATTGCTATGGATAGTCTCACGTATAGCCACACTATCACAAAGGCGGAACCTTCGAGGTAGACATTTCAGTGATGAAATAGCCATAATTGACCAGAGAGAATGAGCATTACAGTAAGGCCAAGTCTGAAATTCGATGCGTGATGTCTGAAGTAGTGCAATTGTAATTGCAAGTCGAAGTTGCCCTTTAGAAAATTTCCCACGTCCCCTGTCAATTCTCCATGGATCTAGCAGTGAGTCGTCATTATTCTCCTTCAAGTGAACTGGGTCTTCGTGATTACAAGACAATTACTTTAGTTCATCACCAAGCAGTACCATTCCAGGATATTTTCATACCATATCAGTTCTGTGACGATGGTTCAACCTGCTCTGCCAATGATCTTGAAAAAGGCCCGCTTTCTTTCTGCTTCAACGTCTGTCTCCCACAGGCTCAACAACATACACCTCGCAGTGGATGGATTTATCTAGTAAGTCTTGATGAGGATTCACTCGCTCCTATGGGCGCGGAGCACGGTCCCTGGAACATTAGCCACCCCCTGAGGACAAGGAGAGTCTGGAGATCGCGGTAGGATACACCGGAAGCAATGATCTGCTGAGCTGCTGAGAAGTCTGCTGAGATGACGAATCACGCAGATGTGCTGATCCTCCGGTTTGATCCGTACGTCGTCACGTATGACAAACTCATCGAAGAGTGCATGGGATGGCATACCTCGTGTCTTCGGAGTGTGGAATGTCGGTCTCCCATCTTTACTGACAATCCACAGCAGAGAAGTATCGCAAGGCGGGGCCAGAGCACACCACGTCCTCTGGGCCAGACATTTTATGCCAAAAGGAAAGAGGTTCTTCACAGCAGGGATTCTCGAGGTTTGAACGCCGAGGGCTATCACTTACAGGCTATGCCTCCTTCAGAACCCAAAATGCGCTGGTAACGGTGTACAGACTGTAGGGAACAGAGACGCTAGAGTAAATCCATGCATTGGAAGTAGATTCGACCTCACAAAGGACGCCGGAGGTGAATGGAAGGCGGACCCTTTTGCGAAGTAACAAGGAGAGTGCGATGCCGAACGGGCGGCGTCTGGACTCCGTATAATGTCCTCGGTGACATGACATATGCAGCCTCCAGGACCCACGTCCATGTCAGGCTTGGACACTAAAATGGACTGGGGTTTTGAATCAGAGGTATGACCCCATAATGCTAGGCAAGATGACGAGTAGACTTAGTCGGGGACCAGAGACTGGCAGAAGATCAAGCTCAAATAAGTCTCGTCGTTGCTGGACGTCGACAGGACGATACAGAGTTGCAGCTTATACACACTCAGACACCCCTACAGAATGTAATGACACATGGGTATACATATAATAGAAAGCCACCAGACGAATGTGAAAGCCATGATAAAACTATGCACAGCAAAGCAAAACAACCATCTCCAGAGACGTTCCCATTCCCAAAACGAACCAAAACGACAGCCGCTGTGAACTCTCGTCTAGCACGACGTGCGGGGATGGAACGGGAACTTTTTCATGCCCTTGTCGTTGTAGATACCATATCCAGCTTGTTGCTCGTCAGAGTAGAGGTGTGCAAACCACCCTATGCCGCCACCTGGCGCGTTCTTGAGATCCGTGCAGTGGTCGTCCAGCATCTGGAAGTACTCCTATCATCACTCGGTCAACCCGGGTAGGCATCGCAGTCGGAGGGATATGACGCACTTGCTCACTCTTGACGCTAGCAACTGCAGACGGACTGTTGGGTTGAACATTCGGTGATGTGACGGAAGGCCAGCCATTCTAAGACGAGCACTCAAGAAAGGAAACAGCCAAAATGTGCTGAAAGGCCTGCCTCGTCAAAGTACATTTTCTTTCCGTAACCGTGTTCAATGAACCAGTTCAAATCCGTCTCGACGATCGGCCACGCTCGTGCACCGGTGGTTGCACGCGTCGAGAAGAAAGGAAGCATGTGAATATTGATGAAATCGATGACGTCGAGAACATCCTGAGCACCACCACGCTCCTGGTAACCATAGGCAAGTTCGGAAACCGTGACAGGGATTCCTACGGGTGCAAGTTTAGCCTTGGCGAGGATGACTTGGGCAGCCAGTTCAGAGTGGGGAAGGACATTGTCAAACAGTGGCTCTGAGCCAAACTGTACCCCACGTGTGACGAACTTGGCTTTGGGGTTGGTAAGGAGCGTATGGATGAGTTTATCGCGGCGTGTCTTCCACTCGTCGCCACCAGTAAAACCAAACTACGGAGGGTGAGCGAGGGAAGGAAAAGGAGAAGACCAAACATACCCATATGAGTGCATGAACCCCAAGGCCGTTGTTCCATGCAGCATCCACGATGTCATCGCTGCGCGCTCGAGTGTGAGAGGTGGACAAACACATGCTACCGAGAGTCTACGCACTAGAAACCAGGGTTGTCACACGCGCCATACAGACGGACATAGCGACTACTGAAGTTCACTCTAATGTCGGCGAATTCGGCATTGAGCTGGTCCGGACTCTGGCCTGATGTCTTGTGAGAAGTAGGTAGAGGGCGAGATGAAGAAGACGGACATGCCGTAACCTCGTAGCTGAAACCCAAGAATGCGTGCTCGATGTACATAGGGCACCACCAGTTGTCGAGTGACTCGGGGATTTCCGACGGCATCTGGAAATTCAGAGACGGAAAACATGTATGCGAATGGAGAGGAAGAGGAGGATAGCTTTGGGTTGGAGACGGTACTGTTCGGTTGCTGGTGGTCGAGACAGGTGTAGTTGTGGGAGGCAGCCAGGCAAGTGTAGCGGAAGGGAACAACAGCAAAAAGAAGGAAAGAAGGAAAGTCGTGAAAGGATGGAGAAGAGAACGGGTGGATGAGCGGTGGTGTGTGGACACACCGACAGCGTTATTCATTGGAAATCGAAACGACCCTCTCTGTCACCGTCGGGGTACCCTGTGGCATGGCAATCACTTATAAGTACTCGAAGAATTCCGCGCGAGCTATAAATACTTAGACCTAATGGAAGCGGAGAAGTTGGAGATAAATTGAGCCGAGGGAAGTGCCGGCTACGCGAGCCTAAACCACGCTTGGGATCAAAGAGAAGAGGTAGCGTAGCATGGGTCAGAGAGGAACCAAGCTATACTTACAAAGTGAGGGTATCGGTCTAGGAGTACATTCAACGAGGGAAAAGAAAGGGGCGGACGAGACGGTTAGTAGTTGCTCATCAAGTCCCGCAGGGCATGTGGCGCAACGGGACGAAAGAAGACAGCACCGCTGCCGTTGGTTTCCGGGTTCCGTTAAGATTACGAGAACGACCACGCTGACGAAGGGGAAGTACACGCTCTTCGGAAGGCCGCTGGTCTGGAAAGAATTAATGGTGACCCCAAAGCGATGAGTAACCTGGGGTACTGCTAGGACAAACACGATTGAAAAGTTTGGAAACAACGGGAGACTTGACTAATTAAAGTATGACTTATCTGCCTGTGTATTACTTAGGAAGTGCTGGCTGCGCCAGCGAAAACCTTGCTTGGGATAAAACCGCGTCTATCTCTATAAGGAAGCCCTCAAATCGCATATAGCTGTACGCACGCTATTGTCCATTATGTCAGAGCCTTTTTTCATCCGCTCTGACCAAAGTAAAGCAGTTTCTACGTTGAGACGTCCCAACCGCGTCCATCCTCCGCAGTGAGCTCCGACGGTCGAGAATCCAGGAAAACTTGTCATCAAAGTCACGGAGAAGGCGGATAATATCGGTTCGCGGAATAGTGCGGGATAGGGATTGAACAGGTTTAACCCCGGTTGAAGAGAGGCGAAACCTACGATAGTCAGTGAACGATGATCCGGGCACGCGTACGCTACGGTGACAGGTAACTGAATGCCGTGGATGGTACGCATCATGGTATCAGCGTGTTTCATTGAGACACAATACTTCTTCGTAACGGGCCGGATAGATATCACGTTCGGTTCGAGACCCGGAAGAGACCTCCCATGTCTTGTCAAGTCTCACAAGAATGAGGGTAGGTGGACTGCAGATGACTATGTCACCCTTTTCGTTCTGGGGTGGAGGAAAGGTTGGAGGTGAGATGATGTCGAGATCTGTATCGATATTGCGTGTCATTCCGATGACGAGCTCAACGACGTCGAGGCAGCAAGTTTGGTTTCACCTTCGAGTGTAAAAGTCGTGCCTTCCTCGGCCGTGAGCTCTCGCCCTGTGGTAACGTCCTCGGCACAACACAACACGAGGGTTTTGTGGTAGAGACGACAATGACCCCGGAAGGTAGCAGTGTTCTATTGTGTACGAGAAGTCTGGGGAGGGGAGTCGGAAACAAGTGAATGTCAGCTGGCTCATTTCGGCATGATGCTCTTGTACGTGTCCATGACGAATGTGGCGGAGAAAGTCTTGCCAGACGGGATCCACCACACGGATATGTTGCTTGAAAGTAACGTTGACTGGGGTAAACTGAAGAAATTTTTGTTTGCCTAGCTAGTTGACACATGGTCGAATCGCGTTGTGTATTATCAAGAAGAGTGCTTCGCGAGCTACCGGAGGGAACTGATGAGGGTAGACCCTATTGCTTGGTTTCCGAGACAATAGCTGCTCAATCATTCGCGATGTCGGTGGCACAGCACTACATCGATCACGTGGTGTGATTGTTATTGTTACTGGTACAGATGGACCCGGAGGTATTTCTCGAAACTGCCGGCTCCACTGTCAATTTGTTCAAATTCATCGTCAACCCAGACGTCTTTGCGCAATTTGTCTGGGGAAATCTCGTTTGCCATCATTCCGTGACAGAGAATGTACACTCGTCTGGATGTAACGGACGGATAGCATCCCTAATGCGTTGCGAACGACCGACTATGGAAGATAGAGTTGCAGGCGTCCATACTCTGCAAATCGTCGTGGAATTCGGCATGGTCACGCGAGAGTAGAGTCCTTGGACTTCCTCGGCAGTACCGGATGGAATCTATGTCGTTACCTACTAGCGCGCCATAGAAATTTGGAACATCACCGAGTCAGAGATTCCCCTACGTCTCCTTGCGAGGACCAAGATCGGGACAAATGGCATGGTCACTAGGATGGTATTCACTGGCACAAAGCATATAATGGTCCATGCATGGTGTCAATCATGTCACAGTAGTGTATTATACTGTAAAGGCAATGAATTTGGCGAACGATGATGTTATATGCCGCTATTGAATGTAATAATACACTGGTTGAGCAAATGTCTATCCACCTGATTGAAAGCCATCAAACGAATGTGGGTATGAGCCATGACAAAACTATGCACAACAAAACGAAAGGGTTGTCTCCAGAGACGTCCCTACGGGTATACCTAGCACGACGTAAGGGGCTGGAAACCAAACTTTTTCCCGCCATTGTCGTCGTAGATCCCATATCCAGGCTCCTGATTGTCAGAGTATATGTGTGCAAACCACCCAACGCCGCCGCCTGGCGCGTTCTTGAGATCTGTGCAGTGGTCGTCAAGCAACTGGTAGTATTGCTAAATCACCCTGTCAGCTTGGGTAGGTATGGTGGTCAGAGATGTGACGTACCTCCTCACTGCTGACGCTAGCGACTGCAGCCCCACTGTTGGGTTGAACACTTTGAGATGTGATGGAAGGCCAGCCATTCTAAGACAAACAGTCAAGAGAGGAAATAGCCGAGATGTGCTGAACGACCTGCCTCGTCAAAGTACATCTTCTTCCCGTTACCATGATCGACGAACCAGTTCAGATCTGCCAGGACGAGTGGCCATGCTTCTTCACCGGTGGTTGCAAGTGTCGAGAAGAAAGGAAGCATGTGAATATTGATGGAATCGATGGCGTCGAGAACGTCCTGAGCACCACCGCGCTCCTGATAACCATAGGCAAGTTCGGAAACCGTGACAGGGATTCCTGCGGGTGCAAGTTTGGCCTTTGCCGAGGTTACTTGGCCAGCGAGATCAGAGGGGGGAATAGCGCCGTCAAACAATGGCTCTGAGCCGAACTGCACCACACGGGTGACGAACTTGGCTTTGGGATTGGTAAGGAGCGTATTAATGAGTGAATCACGACGTGTCATCCACTCGTCGCCACCATCGAAACCAAACTGCGCAGGGTTAGCAAGGGACAGAAGAGAGAAGACGCAACATACCCATATGAGTGCATGAACCCCAAGGCCGTTGTTCCACGCGGCATCCACGACGTCATCGCTGCGCGCCTCGGGTGTGAGAGATGGATAGACATGTGCTGGGGAGTCTACGCACTAGAAGCCAGGGTTGTCGCACGCGCCGTACAGACGGACATAGCGACCATTGAAGTTCTTTCTAATGTCGGCGAATTCGGCATTGAGCTGGTCTGGACTCTGGCCTGATGTCATGTGAGAGGCAAGTAAAAAGCAAGATGTAGAAGACGGACATGCAGTAACCTCATAGCTGAAACCCATGAACGCGTACTCGGTGTTTGCAGGACACCACCAGCCGTCAAGTGACGAGGGGGGATTTTGCGGCATCTGGAAGTTCAAGGCCGGGAAACATGGAGACGAAAGGGAAGAAGCAGAAGGAGAGCTTTGTATTGTGGACGGTACTGGTGTGCTGGTGGCGGTCGAGGCAGGTGCACCTGTGGGTGTGGGGACAGGATTTGAAGCTGAAAGAGAGGTCGAAGGAGCGGCTTTGCAGCTTCGCGGAAGCGGCCTGGCGAAAAGAGCGGAGGTGAACAGGAGAAAAAGAAGGGAGTGAAGGAACATCGTGAAGGGATGGAAAAGAGAACGGATCCATGGTCTACTTTAACTTTATGGTCAAGAGTGAACACAATACCATTGTGTCAATCTAGGCGATCTTCCAAATCAGGTCGGGTCAATAAACGGGACCCGGACCAGACATCCCACGGTCCGACAGTGGCGCGGGCCACCGCAACCGGCAACTTGAACATTGTGCAGCATTCTCCTGTCTTACTTATTGTCCTTGACCCGGATCTCGGTCAAGCGAACATGCGTCGGCTGTCGCACAAAAATAATGGTGAGTGGCGCCACTGGGCAGTGGACACAGACAGTGATTGATCAACTCCAGCGCCGCAGCAGACAACTTGGAGCAACCTTGAGAACATATATCCCGTTGCTGTGCACCCACTGCTGCCGGCCGCATAAGAGATTATAAAAGAGGGGACAGGTGTCAGAAATGCGCAGCCCCCCCCTCTTACTTCCTCGTTAACCTTTAATCGCCCCTTTTAATCATTATTCACGTTAGCCATGTTCTTCAGACCTGCTCTTCTCATCGCCGGCGCTGGTCTCGCCGTTGCTCAGTCGTAAGTCTCTCGTTTCTTGGCGTTCCCTCCTGTTGATCCCATCGTTTCCTTCAGCCTCTCAAGTCAATGCCAATCGACCCTGCTTTCCATCGCAGGCTCTTCGCAGGCCTCTTGTCTTGATCTTGCTCTCCTCGCGCCCCTTGCTCTCTCAAACACCACATCCGTCATTCCCACCGTCAACACTTGGTTGACCGGATTGTGTAGCCAGGGTCCCTGTAGCAACGCTACCCTAGAAATGGTCGTTACCAACGTCACGACTGGTTGTTCTAGCGACCTCGCCAGCCTTGGCTTGGCCACCAACGACACTTCCTCACTCGTGACGACCGTCCAACAAGCCTACCCCACCGTACGACAAGTTGCATGCTTGCAAGAGTGGGTCTCCTTTTTAATCGCACTCCTCTCATCGACTGACTGCTGTTGCATAGCACCTCGGCAAACAGCCTTTGTGTAACGGAACTGCTTACTGACATCCAATCGGCAACCACCACCCTTTCTATCAACAACATTGTTGGCTTGATTACAAAGGCTGCATCTGGAGCGGATATCAATATCCCTCAAAATGTAACTTGCTCCAACTGCTCAAAGGCTGCATACACTCTTGTTGCCGAGAACTTCCCTTCACTCGTATCGAGTAATCAATCTGCCGTTCAGTCCGAGTGCGGCTCTTCTTTCACCAGTTCGTGTTCTAATTATCTACTTTACGAGGATAAACTGATGAATTTGAGCAGATGGACAGATGCCCTCCAACATCAAGGAGACTGCCTCCAACTCAACGTCGACGGGCGGAGCTGCTTCGCTTTCAGTCAGCAGCCTTAACGTTGGTGTAGCCATGCTGGCCGCTGTCTCTTCCGTTTTCGTCATGTTTGCTTGAACGACTAGGTAGAACTTTAAAATCTGCTCATACGGAGGACGTTAGCTACGCCTCACACCGCACACGAACTTGATCGTTGTAATGGACATATTTATCTTTATTTTCGGACAAACATTCTAGCACGTAGACAACTGGAAACTGGCTACAATATACGACCGTCTACGCCAAATCGTAGCAGACGGTACTGTTACGTCAGCATTCACCGTACTGCGGAGTGCTAGCCCGAAGAGTGAACTCCCTTGTCAAAGTGCTTTTCATTCCAGCCCGAGTTATCTCCCTCGAGCCAGGGACACAACCTTTTTTGTTCGGAGATGTCGGCGACGTCCACACCGCGAGGTTCTGCTCGGTTTGATCTCCCACCTGCCCCAGCATACTCTACTTCGACTACACCAGACACTGGACTCGCAGAGTGGACAAACAGGATAAAGGCGATGCAGCGCCAAGTCGACGCAGACGACGAGGCCGAACAACGGCGTTTGGAAGAAGAGATCACGAGAGCCAGGCTCGCAAGAATGAGGAGGGGCAGAACAGGCCAGAGTGGCGATTTCGGCGTGGGCATGCATGGGATCGATCTGTGTAGGTGATCTGGCCTACCACCGAGGGCAGAGTATTCGTCTTGACGGCCTGCACTCCAGCTAAGATCCAGAATGCCTCGTCGCACACGGGAGAGGCGGCGTTGGGGGCGCCTGCCCCTGAGAAGGTGTCCACGTCGAGTGTCTCCCTGCCAAGACCTGCGATCAAACCGACGTCGACGGGGGCGAAGCCAGCGCCAATATCGCTTGCGGCCTTCATGGGGGGGAACGCATCTGGTCCCCGACTCAGGCGGCACGAGCCACAGCTAGATTCGAGCCTTGCGTACGATGGGCGTGTGGACCATGGTCCGGTGCACCCGATTTTCGGCCGTGGGGGCGTCGCAATGCCTGGCATGGCTGGACGCGGTGTTAGCACTGCTCCGCCCTCGCCCTCCCCACCAACTTCCGTGCCACAACCCCCTCCATCGCAACCTGCGCCACCTGCGCCACAGACAGGGTCACCAGAACTCTCTCGTGCACGCACGCTGAGCACGTCAAACGTCGCTCGCAGGTATGTTGAGAAGCTCGAGGATCAAGCTGCTAGTCAATCATCGTCGCCCACATTGTCCTCCCACGGGATCCGTGAGCGCCGTCAAAGCACGCCCCATGGCAGCTTTTCAGAGCTTAAGGCTACCCCCACTCCCCTGCTTCCTTCGCGCCCCCTATCTCAGAATCTCGGAGGGAGGGCTGTTACCCCAGCCAAAAGCCCAGTCGTGGAGTCACGTTCCAAGACTCCTTCTCTTAACGATGTTCGTCCAAAGACACCCATCGCTTCGGAAGTGCGTTCTAAAACGCCCGTGGCCGACATTCGGCCGAAGACGGCGCCGATTATCGAGGCACGCTCAAAGACAGAATTCCCCGCAAAGTTCTTGGCCGACGAGTCACGTGCCAAGACACCAGGCACAGATACTACCTGGGCAAAGACGCCCATTCAATCCAGCCCTACGTGCACGAGTTTCCCTGGGACAGCCCCATGGCAAACGCCCCGACTCCAGCCGTCTCCCCAGTTATCGTCAACGTCCACTGTCCCATCGAAATCCCCTGGGCTGCCATCACCTGCCCGCGGCACGTACGCACCACAGCCCCAGCGTGGTATGTCCCCAGCGTTCTTGCGTCCGCCGACCAACTCTATGAAGGACCCCACACCGAGTATTAGCAGATTGCAGGGTCGTGGATTTGTCCAGAGTATTATCCAAGCGAGCGATAGAATCAGTAGCAGTGACCCTCAGGGAAGCCCATCCGCCTCTCCGAGGCCTGTATTCCCGTCGACATCGCCTGCTCCTAGTCAGAGCGGAAGTGAGGTGCGGGAGAAGGGCGCCAGACGCGGTTCGGTGCTTGACCGATGGACTCCTGTGATGAACGCCAGCGGTAACAGTACACCTCCGTCCCCTCTTCCTGCCAAAAACGGTACTCCGACGAGATCGCATACTGCGCATACGAGCGTCAAGTCAGGATCGGGACAAGGACAGGACGTCTCGGCGGTCAAGACGCACGATACGGGACGGTCTATGCGGGGCACCGTCTCTCTTCCGGCGACACCCAAGATTCCAGTGAAGAAATCGGATGCGCAAGACGTGGACGACAAGCTCGGCTCTTCGAGCACGATGATATCCTATATCAAGCCTATCAAGACTGGCGACGACCCCGTCATACCCGACGTCGACGAATTGGGTGTCAAAGCGTCGGACGGAGGAGCGCACGTTGGAGGGACGGGTATGGGGGCAGGCGGAGGTGACGTGCATCACAGGGCTGGAGCTGGGGCTAACGCGCTTCCACTGGCGGGCAAGGCGAAGACGCCGAGGGTATCTGTATCACCGTTACCCACATCACCTGGCCAACCACTGAGTCATGTGCGTCCTCTTTGGTGACACTCGTGTTTGATCGATGGTTGATGGACCCTCCTGCGGTTTTTTTTTCGTCTTGGATTGAATTGAACTTGGACTTGGGTGCACATACATCACGTCGATTAATGGTGTAATGCTGCCTGCGTCGTTGTTAATGGCATGTATTTCTCCTTGCTGGTCGATTTTGTCTTGTCTCTCCCCATCTATCTTGCCTTGGGTGATGCGTCATAGCCAACCAAGGAGAGGGCCAAGAAGCCGCGTAAGGCAAGGTTCGAAGAAGCAAGACCGAGGGCAGCACCGTCCAGCCACCTCTCCGCCACAGGTACCGAAGCGGTCAGCCACTCGCCTGATTCGGCTGCACTATCCTCTACGGGGCCTGCGCCAGACGCGTCGAGCCCACGTGTCTCGCCCGGCCCGGGGGGCGTCCAGTCTGGCACGGAGCTCCCCGTGAAGACGAGTCCGCCCGAGAGTACGGGTAGGATCGCGGATCGCTGGACGGAGCCGACGTTGATCGGGGTTAAACCCGCGTCGGCATCTTTGGCGACGAATAGGCCTGGTGTAGGGGCCAAGCCAGCAGGTACCGCTGGTATGGTCGGACGCCGGGCCCTCCCAGGTCTCGCCAACCCTGCTGCAGTGAAGGACAAGGAGGAACGCACGACGGTGCCGTCGTCGTCGTCGACGCGCCACACGCGGATTCCAAGCACAGGGAACAGAGCGCTGGTGATGGACGTCGCGCAGGCGTTGAGCGAGGCTGCGCAGCAGCAGGAGAAGGAGGGGGAGGAGAAAGGCAGGGAGAAAGAGATCACGTCCGCCCCCACTCCCGCGCGTCAGGTCCCGAGTACCGGCCTCGGCGGTCCGGCGTCGGATACACGCAAGTCAAGCTACGAACGATATTCGGCGATCGCGATGCCGCCGCTGGCGGAGGAGCGGACGCCCGCGGCGACACCGGCCCACACGCTGTCGCAGAGCACGACGCAAAACATAGCATTGGGCAGCAAGGTCGTCGTCGGCGAGCGCCCCTCGAGTCTTGCACGTGCCGATTCGGCAGGTGCTGCCGAGCCCCCATCTCCGTCGTCAAAAGTGCACATCGGTGAGGATCGGCCGTTTATAAACTTGGTGCGTGCGTGATCGAGCTGACGCGACACAGAGCACGTCGACGCGCCGTTACCCAGGGTGGACGTGGCGGCACTGTTAAAGGCGGTGCGGCCGACCGGATTCGTGCCGAACCCGGACCTGCGCACGGTCTCGGTCGAAGTCCTGTCTGTCGTCCACACGAGCGCGGTCCCCGTGCAACGCGATCCCAACGTCTTTTACGATGGTGAGGTCCTCGTGATCGTCCATCGCGCCAAGTCGCGCGAGACGGGGCTCGTCGCGACCCAGGTGTGGTGCTGGAAGGGGAAAAAATGTCACTTTGGGGATAAGGAAGAGAAAAAGATGGGCGAGCTCGCGAGGCGGTATGGGACCTCGGCGGTACGTGTTTTTTTGGTGCGTCGGTCGCGAGTGCGGTGACGGAGGCGATCGTCGTGTAGGACGTGGTTGAACAGCAGTGCGAGCCCGCGGAGCTCGTTCACGTGCTCGGAGGGCAACTCGCGATACGCCAGGTGAGGAAGGACGTGGTTTGAGAAGACCGTCGACTGGACTGGCTTTCTAGGGCACCAGGACGCATTGGTCGTCTGAGAATACTGCAATGCACGTCGTGAGATCTAACGAGGGTCATATCTTGATCGATGAGATTGATCTAGTTCGTCCTCTCTATGTGATACACTCTAAGACCTGGGTGTGACATCTCCACACAGAACGCTAGGAACCTATGTTCCGGGTACAGCTATTGTATCACCATCTTGGATAACATTTATGTATGGCACGGGTGTGGTTCGGTGGCAGCAGAACGAACTGCGGCGCTCCGGTATGCACAGGATATGGCCGCCAAGGGGACATCAGTGAAGGAGCTTGTGGAGGGCGAGAATGACGGGGATGAAGAAATGTTCTGGATGGTCGTTGGTGATTCTGAATCGTACGCCAAAGCTGATTATTGGAGGTGGCGGATCAGCGTCGTGCCGTCCGAGCCTCGCTGTTGGCTGGTGGACGTTGCAAGGTCGGAAGCTCCGGTGAGTGCTCCGCGTCACGTCGTGCTCCCGAGCATACTAACCCTATTTAGATCCGTCCGGTTCCGACTGTGTTCGCGGAGACCATCCA
>JBBPJY010000010.1:4004-17361 GCA_038088975.1 Xerocomus cyaneibrunnescens
TGTCCTTGAGAAAGAAGCGAATGCCTTGGAACCGGCATGTGTCTCCAGCCCAACGGCGCGTGCAGGAAACACACCGCGGAAATTGCTCTGATCTATATCGATTTGACATACAGCGAGCGAACTGAAGCTCAGGATGAAGCGGGGAATTGTTTTCATTTCCTTGGCTCCCATTCTCTGTTTGAACGATAGTCGGAAGGGCTTCGTTTAGGTCAAATGGGTGACAGAACATCAGTGAAAACAGACCTCCGCCATCCTTCTCTTTGCCCTTATCGGCAGCCACTGAAGTGTACGAGACAGTGGGCATAAGTTGGGCTGCATGGAGATGAACGTGGGTCCCGATCTAGACGACTGAAACCGACCGTTTTGAGCAGCAATCTGTGCTGCTTCGCTTCTTTTCCTGGCGTTATAACCACGTTTGGAAGATGCTTCAGTAGAGTAAGGAAAAGATACTTGGAAGATGACGGGCAACTCGCACCATTCCCCTCGAGGGGCTTCGTTTTTTTGGCCCTTTTCGATTTCTGCGACGGTGGCTCCTCAACTTCGGATGATGGACGCTTTTGCACCTGAGGTGGAGGTGGCGCAGGAGGTGGCGGCGGCGGATGTTGGTACAGCATCGCGGGGAACATTGCAGGAGGTGGGTGCATGAGTGCACCCACTTCGAACATGGGTTGACCTGCAATCGATGCAGTGAAGCGTGCCGCTAGACGAACAGAGGCTCTCTCAGCATTCTGCAAAGCTTGGTTGCGAAGACTCAGGAGGGGATGGGGAATAACATAGAAATAACAATTACATGCATGATGAGGGTGCATAGGCTGTGGATGCTGCTCTTGGGGAGCATGATTGTATTGATCTGCTCAAAAGGACGAACTCGGTCAAAGGGGTGTGTCCGACGGAATGCGACACTGACTGTTCTGAGGATAATCGCCTGACATGGCTAGGGAGGACGCTTTTGGATTCAGGAACGCGAACGGACATATGCAAAGTGGATTCCTGCTCACAAGTCCGCTCGTCAGAGTACATTGGTGCCATGATCGGGGAGCCATAGGGGACGGCCGCAACATCGGGCTGTTGGGGCCATGGACCTGTTGGCATGGCAAAGTTTCCGTGTTCATCTATCCTCGGCCTTGGCTGCCTCTGTGACATGTCTCCGTTGATTTCAGCATACATCTGGGGCGGCATTGGATACGATCGACCGGTGGGCGGGCCGGCGTCAGGCCTGCGTTTCGGTGCATTCGGATCGTCGTTTAGAGGTTCCCAGCTGGCAGCACGAAGATGAAAAGAAGAGCCAGAGTCTTGTTGCTGTGGATAGGGAGGGTGTGGTGGGTGTGGTGGATGTTGGTACTGGGAAACACCAGGCGAGGACGGGAGGCTTGGGAGGTGGGTTGGATGTGGGTACGCAGAGGAGTCGGAGGAAGGGTTGAGGAGCTGGCTGATGGAAGTGCGCTTGTCATGCATGCCATTCATGGCTGTACACGACGGGGAGCGTTGGCGCGATGGGAGGACGGAAACTTTGAGAGGCGAGGAGCTGTAGGGAAATGAGCGGGTGGGAGACGCCCACTCGCGGAGTAGACTCGTCCAGCGGAGTGAACCTTGCAGCTTCGACTCCGATCCCTACACACCCCTCGGCAATCCGGCATCTCTTCCGGCATCCCACCCGGCAGCGTTAGCCGCGAACCTCGGACGGGTCTCTCCCTGGTCCGCCTCCTCCTCACGATCGTGTCGGTCCACGCGCGGGCCCTCTGGGATTGGCCATCGCCCATTCTCCGACGTGCACACTGAGGATTTCCTCGTTGTCGCGACGCGCATGCCGCCGTCGTCACGTCGTGGTAAATAGTACGTATGCAGGCGGAAAACTCAGCAAACATGTGTTGCCTATTGCTCCAGCTATCCCACGTAAAAAAAAAGACAACCGAGTCCTCCTAGTAAAGCAGTTCATGAAAATGTCGTGTGAATAAGCATCGTAAACCCCCAAATCAGGACAACATAAACCCCAAATCGAAACTGACGAATAAAGACTAGCACAATGTACCATGGTGAGCCTAAAAGAATTTGCGGAAGATCCCGGCGACCTTCAGATTCAAGGGTATGAATAGCGGCTTAATGATCCAGAGGAGCATTCCAAAGGTCGCCCACCACCGTCAGGGGATCTCGTCCACAGGCTCTTTATCGCCACCACCCGACGAGTTCAGCAGGGAATCCCCTGGAGGACTTTGAGCGTCAGCGTCAGGGGTTCCAGTCCCTATGACAACCTTCGTTGGCATTATACTGCACGTAATACTCGATGCTTACCAGGTGACGGAGATACACCATCAGCGACAGAATCTAGCCGCTCAGCATATCGTGGTCGTTGATCTGGATTTTCTGGCACTGGCATCAGCAATATTTCAAACCAATCCGGCCTGCCGCACCTGTGATCGTCGCCGCCTCAACTACTGGACCTGACGGATGATGAGCACCTAACATCGCTCAAAAGTGGGGTATAGACATTTACTCGATGTGGTTGCCCCTTCGTGCTTATTGGTTAGATCCTGTCTATTAGTCGTCGACGATGTTGAGTAACTTTCACTCAGTTTCAGCAACGCGTCAAGTTTCTCCGATGCGGGTAACACGTTTGAAGACACAATGAGCGGAACGCCTTCGTACTGTCCTTCTGTCTTTCCGACAGACGATGAACGGCTTGGAGAGTCATTCATCGGTGTGGCCCTCCCTTCAGGCACATGCAAGCGGCGAGCAACAGCCTGGGCTTGTGTATTTTGCTCCGCCGAAATTGACTTGGCAGCTTCCGGACGCAAGTCGGCCCACATTTGCAGAGCCTTGATGGAGCCCCATTCGATGATCTTGTTGTTGAGCCATTGCAGTGACACGGGCTTTGTTAGGAAGTCGTTACATCCTGCTGCAAGCGCAGCAACTCGATCGCTTTGGAGGGAAGACGCCGTCAGTGCGACGATAATGACCGAAGAACGATAGGGCGATGTCGCTGTCGATGTACGCGATTCGCATGAGGCTCCTTCGGAAGGTGTACGAGCACTGCCGTCAGACTGAGGGGTCGAAGGAGTGCATGCAGCAGCTTCAAGCTTTCGGATCTCCTTTGTTGCTTGAATTCCGTCCATGACGGGCATTTGAATGTCCATCTGCAGCCTCGTCAGAGAATTGTAAGTGCTGACTCTCGCTCGGACTCACCAGAATGAGATGAAACCCCCCAGTGCGCCACTTTTGCACCGCTTCCTCCCCGTTCTTCGCAACGTCATACTTGATCTTCTTTTTCCGCATAAAGGTGGACAAAATCGTCTGATTGATCGGGTTATCTGAGTTCCTCACTGATGAACATTGTTCGCAGTGAGAGCAAACACCACACACCATCAACGATGAGGACACTGATCGGCGGAATGATGTTCGTATCGGTTGTTCCCTTCCCTACTTTTGGAGGCATGGCAGGTGATATCGGAGGCTTCTGATCGTGTCCCCGCCTGGGGGTTCGTCTCGTAAAGGTATTTGCAGGTGGATCAGGAGCACTGGGCGACCCTGGTGGCGATGTTGTCTTCCTCACATCGACTGGATTCCCTTTCCACGATGAAGCCGGCGGGGGACCAACGTCATCGGCTAATACAGACGGTTTCCGAGCCTTGACTTTTGCAGCAGAATTGGCTGCGGGAACCAGAATATCAGGACTCGGTAATGAATCTTGGCGATGGGGGACAGGTGGGCTTGGCCCTTGAGTGTGTAGTGCAGAAAAGGACATAACCTGTTGAGCCGGGCTCTTGTCCTCACTACTTGATTGTCGACGTGAAGCTGGTCGGCGCACCCTATCTGGTGCAGGCATAAGGAACTGGGCCTTTGGCACTTCAATAGTTCCGATTATTCCAGGTGTCTTGGTCCCTTTGGCTCTCGGCTGGAATACGATGCCAGCTGGCTGCCCATCCGGGCTAGAGATCACGAGCCCAGAAGCGGGCGTCATGCCAAGTTTCATGGAGCCATCAGGGAAATACTCTGCCGTATCCGAGATGGCAAGCGGTGATGGTGGGTGCAGAGCATGCGGTTCGCTCATAATTTCCCTAGGTGACCTGACTGCACGGTCGGAGGTGGCACGAGGGGAGTAAGCAGGTCGCGATGGAGGAGACTTCGGAGTAGTTTGCCCGCGGTTGAAAAACGATGGATGATGAATGCCTGGGCTTGTTAGAGAGCTGGCAATAGGAGCAAAGAGAGGATCGACAATAGGCTTCGTTACCGCGGTGTGGAGGGCAGTCAAGAACCGACGTGGTCCCGCTGGTTTGGGGATAATCATGACGTCTAGAGGCGGCTTGACAAATGCATCAACTGAAAGAGCAAGGTCTGTTTGAACGATGTCCCTGACAGCCTTGTAGTTGGATAAGCTCGTGAAATGTACAATAACACGTGTAGACGCTGTTTGTGCGACAGTGGGAGGACCATAGCCCAACGCTCTGGCTATCTGCGGGGAGGACTTGGGTCTGTGATGAGCAGCCAGTGACGGCCGTTTACCCCGTGAGTGTATCGTAGACTGGAGAGGCTGTTGCTCAGCACGGTCCTTTTGTATCCTCTCGCGTAGAACCGACACGTCATCGTCAATGAAAATAAAAGTCCCTGACGATGCGACACGGGAAGGTCCATTAGACGCCAGAGTAGAACTTTCGTGCGATGCGTTGTCTGAAAAGCTCCAGTGGCGAGGCTTGGTCGACTGTCCATTTGTTCCTAGGTTGTTGTCGGAGGACGGAACCTTCTCAGAAACGCTTTGGTGGCCATCTGCATCAGACTCTCCAGAGATGTGGCTGACGTCCATTCCCCACGTAGTGAGATAGCTCGTTAAATGGTGAGCAAACGCGCTGCTCTCCTTCGCATACAAAGTAGCCTTCCTGCCTCGCAGTGTTTCTGAAAATTGGACCAACTCTTCCAGAGTCGGCTCCTTGGCTATCCGAGTCCCAGAGTGTAGCGGCAAATTGTGCTCCAAGATAGGCGTAGTTTTGGCACTGATGGCAGTAGGGGATCCAGCTTCCAAGGGGAACACCAGTTTGCATGCTCGACCTGGATGTGATTCCCGAGCGGGCAGGTCACTAGTGAAGGAAGCATCTGTACGTGAACATAGTCGTTGTAGCAGGGGAGAACCAAAGTTAGGCTTGGGTCGGACTAAAGCAGAGTCGTCGACGTTGGAAGGGCGGATGTCGTTACTCGTCCCAGACTGAGCAAAATAATGGTTGATCTGAAAAGCGCAGCGAACAGGCCCATCTTCGATATTCGACATGTAGGAGCCCCTCCTGTTCGGAATGCGCCCACTCTCAGTTTCAATTGGAGAATCAGACAAACCATCCAAGACCGGTCTAATGGACAGCTCGACGTCGATCGCGTCGCCTTGGCAGGTAGTGTATAGAACTTGGCGAATAACCTTTGGAACCGTCAGAACGACACTAGTCCATCCCACCACTGAGATTGCTCACGTGTGTCAAAATATTGGAAAGCCCGAATTCTTCGCCGCGGACGGCGACGTGTCCCAAACCAACATCCGCATGGAATAGCACAAGGTCCACACCTCTCTGGGCTGCGCACCCACTAAGCGCGTCGCCCACGCCCTGCAGCATCTCTCCAACATCAAAATCGGAGTGAGTGATCGGGGTGCGTGTTACGGGTGATGAAACCGGTGCATCAATTTCAGTATACGGTCCGCTCCGTGCGCACAACTCTGGCATGTTGGCCGACACAAAATTGAGGTTCTTCATCGTAGTGAGCACTGCGGACACGGAAGAAGTCGGAACTGAGAGTGAGCAGGCTGCATATTGTTCCTTAGTAGGGTCAAGGATCTGGGCCGGGGATATCTGCAAAAGCGTCTGGACGACCATTTCTACGGAATCTGCCAGCTCTAATGAAACCTCATGGAAGTGTGAGCTGTCAAAGGAGTTGGGCGTAATTGGAACACCTGTTGAGAATGGGATCGTCGCTTGAGCCCTGTGAGGATTCTGAAGGTGCTCAAGCTGCGAGGGTAAAGGTGCTGGGAATGTGCGTGACGGTCGGGGAATATCGGAGCACCCGTCGTGCATGCTTGTAACACCAGATTGCTGCTGGAAACATCTGCGGTGGTTGGGCGAGGTGTCATAATCATCTGAGAGCTCCGCCTGGGAGAGCTTATCGATGGATGAATGCTCCCTTTCTGAAAGATCGGAGTCTGCCTCAGAGGAGCTGAAGACAGCAGATCGTTCCACTGGATGGGCAAGAGGCGATTGGATGGGCGGAGAGGGCTCGGCGGGCCAAGTTACAGCAAACTTGCTTGGACCGACAAGTTCTGGTGAGAATGCAGAATCTTCATGGGAAAGAGGATGACGGGGAGCAAAGACCTGTTTTGCCCCAGTCATGGTATTTAGATGTGGCGACAAGAAACCAAGCTCTTGGCCACAACGACTCAAGGAGGAGTATAAGAGAAAGAAAAGGCCTCGCCAGGAGACGAGATGGCGGGAACTTTGAGCAGGGTCCGTACGGTGTCTGAACCCTCGATCGACCGTGTCCAGCCTGAAATGAAGGGTGTGCGGTCCTCTAATGTCACTCCTTGTCACAGTTGCCGTACCTACTCCTCATGGCAAATGTAAACCGACCAGTATAAATTTCATAAAAACAAGTCGTGAAAAATGTTACAGCCTCTCAAATAGTATGCTCTTAAGTAGAATTTCAATAGGTCAGCTCAACGTCCCCCTCTGCAACCAAGTCCATGTCGTGGTAGCTAACTTTCTTGCCCGCCGCAGCCCGTGGGTCCTCCTTCGCATCAGGCGGCGGAGGCGGTGGCGGCGCGCCGCCCGCCCCCTGACGGCGACCGCCCTTTCTACCGTTTGCTTCGTGGCCACCGAGCGGTGCATCCAATGCCATGATGGGTTTGGCAGGCAGACCAGCAGCCGCGGGAAGCGTAATCTCCACTGGCTGATCAAAGCCTGGTGCATAACCGCTTATGCGATCACTCAAACGACGCGCCGTGGTAGCCTCGTCCCTCCGCGGAGGCAGTGGGGGCGGGAATGAACCAGGAGGATATTGATAACCGTAAGGGTCCCAATAACCGCCGCCCATGTAAGGTGGTGGTGGGGGTACATATGGCGCAGGGTGACCCCCATAAAACAGATTAGGACGTCCATATTCGGGGATGTACACACTCGGGCCCTGAATACCATACGCCTGTGGAGGTGCTTGACTATTGCCTGTCATGGGAGGAGGGTGCGTGAAGGGCTGGATCCTGTGAGGGTCTAGTGCAAAATTGTTGAAATACGGGATCTGCCGAAAATCAATCAACATCAACACGCCTCCCTTAATCAACTGACTCTTACCTCTTCAAGCTGCTTGACAAGCTCAGGGTGCTTGTTGGCAATGTGCTTCTCGACAAAGGAGGTGGCCTTGAACAGCTTTTGGCACGTTTTGCATCTGAAACGACCCTCGTCTTCCTGTTTGATGTATGGTTCCACTGCCTTCGAAAGTTCCCTTTGGGAATATGAGCATGAGATCGTTGTGAGGGCATCAATGATGAACTCTTACTCGTCGTAACTCTTGCCCCCGTAGTCACGGGGGTCAATGCCGTCTTTACTGATAAGGAGTGCAATCTTTGTATCGAACCATTCCACCCAACGCTCATCTGCGGAGGCTGGACTATGAGTTACGAAGCTCAAAGTATTGTTAGTCGCATACCATTTCTCTTCCAATCCCTACTTTCAGCGGGCCTCGTTGCTGCGGCTTCAGTCTCTTTTTCTTCCTCTTTCTTTTCCTTCTCAGCCTTCTCGGTTTCAGCTGCTTTGACCTCCTCAAGCAGTGACTTGGACAGGGGCTTCCTCACGTGCTTCAGGCACTTACGCTGTAATTCTTCTAGATGATCGGTAACAACAGCGCAGTAGTAGCAGGTGTGGTACGCTGCGCGCAGGTAGGCAATATACAAATCCAACGAAATCACCGCCTTGCACAAGAACAACGTGAGGGATTTTCAGTGTAGACTCAGGTCTGCTCACCTTCTTTGCCTCTGACACATTTTCATCAACGCCGTGTCCATGCAACTCCCCCATAAGTTTTTCAATTCGCCGCTCAACCACTTCAGATCCAGCTTCTCTCAGTATGGGATCATCCTCATTGTCTGCCTGCACACCGACGTCCTCCGGCCCTGCATCACCATTCGTTTCTATGCCGTCGCCACCCGTGGAAGAGGCCAATGATTTAAACAGGCCAAGATATTCTTCTTCTAAGATCGATGCTAGAGTCTTCACATTGGCTAGGTCCTTCTCAATTCGGTCTGGCCTGCTTGCGACTTCAGGAACGCAGCGAACACGGTTGACAAAGGGTTTCATATTATGCGATACATGTAGTTTGAATCCCTCAATCTGCAGCAACTCCCAAATTAATCAGGTTGAAGAAGGCCGAGCCAGAAACACACCTTTTTATCCGTCAGCTCGCCCATCACGGCGGTCATGTCGGCATCGTCGCGGAATTTAATCCAACCAGCGCGATAGAAATTGCGTTTCTGGAGGGGATCGCCTAACGCTAGATACATGAATCCTGGTACCTTGCTACAAGCCTGTAAACAGATCAACAAGCCGTACGAATCATAGGACCGCACCAAACCCACCTCCTCAAGTTTGAGTCGACCAATGTCAGGAGGAATGGTACGAATCATTACTTGATTACCTTCGGGAGGAACAGATATTTCTTCGCCGCGATTGTTCCGCTTGTGTTCAGTAGGCGCCTTTCCGTTTTCAACTCGGCTTGCATCGTGATCACCTGTGTCTTCCTCAGCATCCATGGTAAATTGCATATCATCATCTGCAGCGTTCTTGACTTCCTCGGCAGGAACCACGTTTTCGCCGACCTCACCCGAGACTGCAGAGTCCTTGTGTTGTACGCTAGACTCGGACTCAGGCTCATTTAGGTCAGGATCAAATTTGCCCAGATCCAAGTCCTGAATGAAGGTGCTCAAGCGCCCCTTCCATCCATCCTTTCTAAGGCGACGACGAAGCCGTACAAATTCCGGTGCTGGATCATACTTCTCTGCAAACCAAGGTGACTTCCTGTGATGGTCAAACATCGTTTGCAACTACAATACAAATACGGGGATTCAGTCAAATCCACCTCAAGAATCGTTATTGGAAGGAGTGTCTGAATTGCAATTGACGGCTGGAACAAAAGAGTACGAACCTGTGTAGACATAAACTCTTTCTTGTATTTCTCCCAGCGGGTACGAATACCGTTGCGGGGCTTGGACCCGTCACCCGCTTCTTGCTCCGCAGCTTTGTCGGCATTGTCTTCTTCAGTCGCTTGTTGTGGAAAGTAATACCTGAACCACTCAGCGTATTGTTTCAATGTCGCAGGATGGTCCATGGTACGAGGGTCAACAGGTGCTCGCCGCGACGGTGGGGGTGGCTGAGGGGGGTACGGGCCAGGGAATTGCGGTCTCGGAGGCGATCTATGACCGTATGTGCGAGAATGAGGGTCTAGAAGGCAACGTCGTTAGAACTTGAAGTAGAGATTGACTTGAGTAGGGTACCATAATCATCGCCATATCGGGGACGAGGGTCATAACGTTCCCGATCGTAAGGCGACATAGATCGACGACGCTTGCGAGCTGTGAGGGGATAAGACAGTGAAAGGTTGTACGCGGATTTGGGACGCACATTCGTCAGGGGGAGGGCTACGGCTTCTCCCGCGTCTGACATGGTCATACAGAGCACGGTCCCTCTCATAGTCGGGCCAAGGTCTCTCTCTATCGTAACCGTCCCATGCACCGCGGTAGTCTGGAGCGTAAGAGTCAGGATACGGCGGTCGCGATCCCCTTGGGGAGCGAGAACGGGAGCGCCGTGGAGGTGGATAAGCAGAAGCAGACCAAGAGGACATGAGTGATGTGTCAAGAAGAGTAAAGAGCTGAGAGAGGAATCAGAGACCTGGTCCATGGTTTGAGAACAAGAATGAGGAGAAGAGGGAGAGGGAGAGAAGCTAGAGCGCTTGTGGGCATGACGAGGAGAATAAGACAGACCTCTTGTATCGCGACACTGGTTTGTTTTGGAGGCCGGGTCGAAGAACTCGACACAGCGTTGGCGAACAATGTGCGCGCGATACAAGAAACCGTCCCCGTCGACAGTGACATTTCCCTCCGCTTTCACTCTCCGATTCAATCTGACATTAAAGTCTGCTTCGGCACTTCGGCGCGGACGCTAGAATATGCTACCTAATACGCTCTGCAGCTCAGCTGGCTCAGCCGTGTCGTCTACAGTCTTTGGCTGTTTCGTCTGTTTCCTTCCCTCGTTATCCGCCCGCCGCTTGAGTTCGATTGGCTCCTGTCCCTTTTCTTTTCGTTTCTCGTTTCGTTTGTCCAGTATTCGCGCAAGTTCAACATTCCGGAGGTATTCACGTTGTTCCGATCTCGATTGCGCGAGCTCGACTCGCAACTTGGCTGTGTGAATGGCAGCCTCGTGAGCTATGCCGATGGTCCGTTGAGTGTGACGGTATGCGGACCAGGATACGTGCTCCTCACCTATTTGCTCAGTCAACATGTTCCACTTGAACCTGGGAAGATATTTCATAGTCCACACATCATCTCGCCATCGTGTCCCCTTCTTCCCCCCAATTGGTTGCGCATTGAGCATCTCCGCAACGGACCTAGCGACCCGCTTCTCTTTGAATTCCACCCATCCTTCGACAAAGTGAGGTTTCTTTGTGGTGGTGTACTTCCGTCTCAAGTATGCAGTCTTTGCATCTAGGCATTGTTTCAGCAAACATTGAAGACAGGGTTCGCCATCCAACCTTCTTGCTGTAGATACACCCTTCCGACTTCTCCATGCTGAGACAAAAGGTGACGAACTTTGGCAGGCTGCATGCCAGGCGGTATGCGTGAAATGTATATGACACCAGAACGCGCTTGAGCTGTATTGAACGCCGCAAGAGCCTCGGGTGTGAGCGGCTTGACTGTTTTTTCGAAGAGAGCCGGACCCGCACACCCCTCCCTACGCATCACATCACCCATCTCCTCGGCATGGATGTCCTCCTGAATCGCATCCGAGTGGGTAGAGCTACCAACACTCCTCTCTTCGTCATCGATATCGACCTTTGACGAGAAAGGTGGCGGTGACGTCGACGTCTCTCTTGTGCAAGACCTTTGAGGTTGGTCATCGGACTGGCGCTGCAGTAGCGTTTTCCTTGCCATGGCCTAGCGGTGGTGGTACAGTGCAAGCCCAGCACTCCGCTGTTTGGAATACCGTTTTTGGAACTGCCCACATGTATGTACAAGGTTGCAGGGTCTAGAGCTACCATGATCGCGAGGCACATCGTTTAAATAGATCATACTTCTCATTTGTCACTGCGCTACCAATTTGAATGCGATCACTTTGGATCAAAGCAGTCCCATCGACCTGAGCCGAGACCCAATCATCCTTAGGCACGGAGGTCAATGCGTTGGCAGCATTGAACCTGCACAGGACGAGCATGTCAATGCAATCCAAGATGCGCTCGACAGGAAACGGAGTTTTTTTGGATCCATTAGCAAACACTGCACTCCAATTTGGTGCACCATAAACGCTGGTCTGAAAGTGGACTTTTTCAGGAGAAAATGTGCCGTACTAGAAGAATTTGATAGCAATATTCTACACTTGCAATCAAATGGCTGAGTCACAAGTATTCAGACCTAAATGCTTTGAAAGTGGTGTTTGATGATATGCCACGCTGCTAATACACTAACCGACAACACGTCGACGCATTGTATGACGAGAAGAGCCTCTCTGAGACCAAGTCAGCATATGACCAAGCTCGGCAGAACCCAAACATACGGAACTAATCCTTCTCGTTCAGGAAGGCATCAAGTTCGTCGTCAAGTTCTTTCTGAGTCTTCTGTGGCCGAGGGTTCCTTCGCCCTCTACCCTTACCCCGCCGGGGGTCACCCTGCTCATCTCCGTCATGCAGTCGATGAACGCCAGAGAATCTAGACGTCAAAACATCACGAGGACGAGAATCGCGCAGCGCGGAGGGGATGCGACGCCTCGAATTGATACCAGAATCCGGAGGAAAAGTACGGTCGATAAGCGAGGTACTTTCGGACAAGTGGTCGACATGCGTTGTCATCGGTGGTGGAGAATACGATGACCGCCTCTCGTTTCCAAGAAAGATGTCCAGGTCTTCGTCTAGCTCTGACGCGTCCAGAAGTGAACGTTCGTCTCGCCTACGCTTTTGTCGCGCGTCACCATCTTTCCCTGCACTTGTTCCATATTTCTTGTAGAATTCGCTCTCCCTCATCGCCCCCTTTTTCTTCACATCATCGTTCTTCGCCCACCTCATCTTTATGGTACCCCTTAGTCCTTCTCCTTGCCCAAGACTTCTGCTGATTCTGTCTTCCGGAAGCCAGAGGGTAACAGGGATTGACTTTGCCGTTACAAAGCCATCGTCATCCGTGTCTTCCGCAGCTGTTTTTCGAAGATAGCGGTGTGCGGCACGCGCCAGAGTTTTCGATTCGAATACCAACACGCAACTGCTATCGTTCACCCATTCCAAGCCAATTGGCTGTGCCTCAAAGTGTGTCACATACGCGAATATGCGCGCTGTTGGAAGGTGGGAGATGGGTGTCCCAGTGAGAAAAAGAGCATTAGCTCTTAACGGGGAGTCTGACACACCACCATTTAGTCGACTGCAATCAATAGCTCCTGTATCAGAGAACGTACCTTCATCCATGTCTACGTCTTCATCTTCCTCAATGTCGGCATGTTTACGCTTCACGGAGAGAAACCTGCAGCATCAGGCTGCTGCTCTCCACGTGGATATTGACATGCAACTCAGCGCACCTTCGCTGTTCTTGCTTGGGTAGAGTCTGAGAGTAGATATACCTTCGCAGTGCCAATGCGATCTAGTAATGCTGGTTGTGTGTCCTCCTTTGAAGTGGCGACTTGCTCCTCCAAGACCTTTTCATTAGAGGGCACCTCACTGTATGAGTGTGATGCGGGTTCCTCGAGCGGTCCGTCCGCAAGGAGATTATCCATGGGTACTGTGTTTCAAGGAAGAGCTGAAAGCTATGCTCGCCTGCCCCGAACAGATATGTACGAGTGAACACGTGATCTTGGTAGGAATCAGCGGCGATGACGAGTGAGCTGTTTAAGACCTCCTGCAAGACTTCATTCCGACTGAGTGGTCCGGCTAGCACAACATGGCAGCCCAAGCCGAGGAACCAGCCAGGAGTTCGTCTAAGAAGCACCGCAAAGACAAACGTGAGTCTCTTCATCCCTTTTGTGTGTGTCTCTGTCAATTCTGGTCGAATCAGCATGGGATACCGATGACATTGACCAGTGAGCAATTTGTTGCTGAAGTTTCGTATCCGACAAACTGACAAAATATTCAGCGTGAGCGTAATTTGAATTGTTGC